>VYXH01006860.1:155481-181822 GCA_013397275.1 Burhinus bistriatus | reverse complement strand
GGGGGGGGGGGGCAGGGAAGAAAGCCTTCTTGGTGACCATAAAATGCAACAGTAATACAGAAAAAAATAGGGGGCTGGGTGGTGGTTCCGTCCAGGTCTTGGTCTGGGCTTCCAAGGATGCAGGCACAACTCCTCTTCCAGCCACAGGCTTCCAGCTTGAAACGAAGCCTGGATGCAGTCCTGAGCCAGTAACTCAAACCTGGATTAACCCCCCTTCACTAACACATCTAAACCAGGAGGGCTATTGCTATAAGTTCCCTCTATCGTCTAAGGAGTTATACAGGCTCATCTCCAGGGCATTTAGTCCATCTTGGTTTGGATCCACCCCTGGAGGTGTCTTTCCCTATTGACCAAAAGGAGCTGGAGGCAGTTAAATAAAATTAACTAGGATCTTTATCTCCCTACATAGTGAGGACACAATTGTTCTCTTTGCCTTCAGCTTGTCTCCCTGGGCTAGGAGCTCTTTGGGTTGTTGCTGCCCCTCACTGTGTGCTTGTGGGGGTCTAACGTGATGCAGCCCCCAGCAAGCCAGGGTGTCTCAGTGCCGTGGCAGCGTAACTACGGCCACTTACCCTGAGCCTCCTCTAGGATCAAAAACAATGAACGTAGTGGAGTTTTTGCTTAGGGAAATGTAAAATGAACAAAGTAAACAGGTAAAAAGAAGAAGAAAAACAGGATAGTTTTCCTAGACATGGGGAAGGGGGACCCCTTCTGGGGTTTCTGGACCTGGGGAAGGTGAGGAAACGTGTCCCGGTCCCAGCTCCGTGTTATGGGAGCAAAGAGATGCTGCTGACCACGTGGGCTCAGGGCTTGCTGCCATCCGTGCGTGCCTATTCATTTGGGCTCATCTGACCACAGTCTCCTAAGGTGCCTCTGGCTCCATCTGCTCTTCATTGTGCGTATGCTCCAAACAGGATAGGAAAAAATACTTCTTTTTTTCTTTTCTTTTTTTTTTTTTCCCCCTGTCATTGGAGTACAATAATTTTGCAGAAAGCAAGAAACTCTTCTACCTGCACTGATGTTTGGTTGTTGGGTTTTTTTTTTCCACCAGGCTTCTGGGATGAAATCCTTCCTAGCAAAAATGTCTTGTAGGTCCCTGGGACCCATCAGCCACTCCTCCCCAAGGATGGGCTGTGCTGGCAGCACTGCGGGGTGCAGCGGGCAGGGGAGCCAGGCTGAGAAGGCACCAGAGCTGTGCGGGAGCTATCTGCTACGGCTGCACCCCTTTCTCCACCTCCCAAAAGATGTGGCAATTTTTTAGCTTTTTCCCACCCTCTGAAAGCTGGAGGTGATTGATTTTTGTATGACTGTTCAAAGCTTCTCCTGAAGCCTGTTTCCCAAAGCCCCGGAGAAAGGGGCAGGGGTAAGAGGAATTAAAAGGGATATATATTTCTTTGGTTTTTCTTGACATCAATCATATATTTTCTGAATGAAAACTGCTGTATGGTGGCATTTATGGCATTGGCATTATGTGTCTGACATCCTACGGAGTAGCAATTCCCTTAGAAAAGGCTCGTGTGTCTGGAAAGCATTTCCTCCCCTTAAATTCTTTAATAGGCAGTGTTTGTTCAACACTTGGGCACACACATTGAATCCTTTACGTTGTCATTCACCGGGGAGCTCTCGGAGGCACCAAATAACTTTGAGCGGTGCCTCCTAAGCTCCTGGCACGCCAGGTCTCATGTGCTTCCCCGCTAAACAGAGAGATTAGCAAAGCCCAAGCAGGGCTGGGTTTTACTCCCTGAAAGAGGGGGGTTTTGTAGCGGGGAAACCAAATCTTTCCGAATCCGTGAGTTTCGGAGGCTTGAAGAGGAAGCTGTGAGTCTGAGCTCTCTCTCTTCCCAGTAGAAACTCCTTCTTGCACAGCACACCTCCTTTCGTTGCGTAATGCTGGTAGACTAGTCTAGATGTGACTCCTCTTTGGCAGAATTTGTCTCAGTTCCGGTATAGGGGGTGAAGGGATAACTGGAGGCTTAGCTCTAATTAGAGAAGCCTTAGCTTCATTCCCTCTAAATAGACTTCAGGAGGAATCTGGCATTTTCAGGGCGGGGGGTGGAGGGGGGGAAAGAAGCCTGAATTTCTAGAGGACTGTCAAGCATAATTAGAACTTGGCATATATTTGCAGGCGTCAAATAGATGTTGAGACAGCTTGCGAGCTGTGTCCTGGGCCTGACTGCTGCGAGGGCGAGGGTTGGGAGAAACGGAGCTGCTCAACGGGAGTCTCTGTTTGCCAGCTCTTGGGAGTCCTGTTTGTGTTTAAATGACCCCTCTCAGGATACACGAGCAGGGAGGTTTGCAATCGCATGAAAATTTTAATGATGGAGATTTCCTAGTGAAAAATGCCAGTCTAGCAAAAATCAAAATATCTGATAAATTCATAGGGATTTTGCTGCCTGGGTCAGTTTATGGGGTTGTGAATTAGGGGGAAAAAGAAATAAATCTCTAAATGTCTCATCCTGACAATTCAAAATAAATGTGTCACATTTATTTTCAAGTAAATGTATCATTGTTCTTTTATACTATTTTTTTTTTTTTAAATACAATCCCATCTCAGCCAGCTGAAGCTTTTATTATTGAGCTGAAATATGTGCTTATAGGTCCATTTAAAACTGATTATGTGGGGTTAACCTGATCTGCAACCCATATCTTGGGTCACTCCTTGATAAAGAAAGAATTTGAGTCTCATGCGCCACTTCAGCCGGTTGTGTATTTTTGTTGGTTTCTGATTAAGCAAACGTGTGAAATTCAAAACAGGAGTGCTGACAGCTATTGTACCGATTGGGGAATAGTGAAACACACGGGCTCTGAAAATAACAATATAACATCTTTCTGCACTTGTTTAGGTGGAGGCTGCCAATTGACAGCCTGTAGCCCAGACGCAGCCTGTTCCTGAACGTTTTTCTGCTATTACATCGTAGTATAAGATTTATTTTTTTTTTCTCGTTAAAGTAGTCTGTAAGTTGAGCATCCTGGCTTGGTTGGTTAGAAGTAAATCCAAACTTCTGTATACTTCTTAGTATGTAACGCGGCTTCTGTAAGTACTAGAATATGTCAACATTTTCTGGCAAATGGTGTTTTCAAATGGAAGTTATTATTGTAGTTGCAGTAAAAAACCTCTTAACACAGCAGAAAGATATAAAAACGTAAAAGATTAAAAAATATACATTAATTTTTTTTTTCTCATAAAGGAAAACCCAAGAAAGCTGGAAAAAAAGAGGAGTGTAAAGGTTTAAAAGAGTATAAGAGAGATGTGTGCCCCACCTCAGACTGTGGGTGGTAAGACCTTGCCTCAGCCAGGATGGCTTGTCACCTGCACCTCCAGGAGCAGTGGTCCCCATCACGGACGATCTGCTTGTTTGCACCCACAGACATGGCATCTGTCCCACTCTTGTGCTGCTGCCCACCCACCAGCGTTTCTGACCCTTTCTTAATTCTTTTTAAAGAAAGATCCAACAGATCTGAAGGGCTAATGTGTAAAATCTGCCGCTGCATCATCTCCTCTCCCAGGGAGAGCGTGGTCCCTCCCTGGCATTGCCCTGACATACCTGGGTGTCAGGAGGGGTGGCAGTGGCTGCCTTTTTGTTGGCTGACGTCTTTCCTGGATGCTGATGGCTCCCAGAACAGTTATTATCCAGTGTTTTGCCCAGGGTAAAAGCCCAAGGAGGCAACTGTATTTACTGACTGGTTATCCCTGGTACGATGCACCTGGAGCTGTAAAATGACTTCTTGATCCTGGCCTCTCCAAACTCTATTTCGGTAAAGATCCCTAAATTTTAGAGGTGCCCCAGCCTGAGTGCTCTGCTGGGCTGGTCCCTCACCTTTTGCAGATGACATTGCACATCACACAGCATGCAAACCACGGGCACACCAGTAAGTGTCCATAAGCTGAATAAATCCCTGTTGGGGTGAGCTCGCAGTGCCATAGGGCTCGGGACACAGCCTGCCCCATCGGGGTCTGGGTCCTGGGCAGGCTGTGCCAGGAGACCAAAGGGGGTTTGCAGCACATGGGCCCTGAAAGGCATCTCCACAGGCAACAGATGGAGTGGTGTGGCCAGGCAGGTGCTGCCTTGCCTCCTTGGAGGGGTGCAACCTGCTGCCTCTGTCCGGGACCCCTCTCCTCCCTCTGTGTTAGGGACACCCCTCCCGACGTACCCACTGAGCCTGGGAAGGAACACCAGTCTACCACACTGGGGTGAGCTGAGCTGGCCCAGAGAGAGGAGTAAAAGCCTTAAACAAGGGACTTTCCAACCTTCAATCTGCCTGAAGTACTGGGAGAATGATCAAACAAGGAATTGTTTTGAGTTTTGGGGTTTTGTTTAAAAAAAACAACTACTATAAAATGTGTGTATGTCTAGAACTACATTTTTAAGACATTAAAAAGCAATGCTGTCAAATCCTATAATTTCCCTTTGTTGAGACAGTGCACCTTCCCATCTTAGAGTTACTACTTTTCGCTTTTACTACTGACGCTTAAGCCTCCTTGTTTGTAAATCGTGCCCCTCTATTTTCTGGCGTATTGTTTCCCTTGCCCGTTAGCCAGCTAACCCTTCTTCCCTTGCCTGCGTTCCAGCTGTGGTGGGTGCCTTCGCACAGGTCACCTATGCCCAGCTCCTGCTCCTTCACCCTTCTGTGCTGCTCAAGGAGCTCGTGGCTTCAAGACCCTGCTCTACTCCAGAGAGAGAAACCTTTAGGAATCTGTTTGCACTGAATTAAAACACTGTGTGAGCAAAACCTCCTTTAACAAGGAGGATGTTCTGTGTAAATTTAAGACTTTCTGATCAGTAAAAATCCTTTTAAGGTGTCTTATGTGCTAAAACTGGTATGGAACTGGAAGGGGCTAAGTGTATCAGCTTCTCAGCTGGTGCCGGATGGCTGAGCTGCACCGGCATGGCTGAAGCTAAACTGATTTCCACCAGCTGAAGGTCTGGGTGGTCTCTGTGCAGGAGTGTAGTGTCCTCACCGAGAGCCCTGTGCAGAAGGGCAGCCCTCTCCGGCTGAAGAGGGAAGGGGAGCCCGACCGATGTAGCTGCAGCGATGAGCAGCCCTTCCCTCCTGAAAGACTGGCTCGTGCCCTTAATTACAAGCAATTGGAGCTCATAGTACAAAGTTGTTAGAAGCAAACTTTGTAAATGTGCATTGTCATGGAGACAGTACGGATCAGCTGAAGGAGCATATGGTTCTTTACTCCTTCGAGCTATCACTGGAAGGAGTAGACTGAGGAATATATTTAGTGTTTTCTTTTCAACAGATGACTAAAGATAAGGAAATAAAATTAGTTTGAGAAAATCCTCCTCCTTTTCTATGGGAAGTTGGCTACTCTTCACTCTGCATTAGAAAAATATTATTGAGATCTCTTGTTTCACAGCTGATCATTGACAGGAGTTTTGGAAAGGTCATATCTGAGAGCCTCTCTTCACAAGTGCACAAAGGAAAACACGAGTTGGTTTTTTTTCTTTAAAATTACATGAATTTGCTGCTTTTAAAAGAAGGGCCCTGTGTGTGACTTTTCAGACAATTCTTCCTTAAAAGAAGACTCTTGATCATAACTGTATGCTCACATCCACTTTAAGACCACTTCATTGCCTCAGGGCCAATGAGAGCCTGGCTCAAAAGTCCTTCAGCAACCACAGACGAGCTAATGCTGGCATCAGTGGAACACGTAGTTCCCTGCAGCCCTGCGGACTTGCCTCTTCCCTGGCCTGGAAAAGCCCTTGGCTGCCCCTATCAAGAATGCCGGTTGCTTTAATAGTGGGGTTTGTAATGTGATGTATTAGAGCCACGGTGGAAATAAGGAAGCCCTTTGTCTCATAGGGCTGGAGACGCACTCGGCTAAAAAAAGACAGTGAAATTGTTGACGATATCACCATTTCTCAATAAAAGCTTTGTTTTAGGGGAAAAAAAAGACATTTTTGTGCAAGAAACAAACAAAAGCATCGTGCAAAAATATTTGATCAGCTTCATGGACCCCATTCACTAGAAACTGGACCACTGTAGTTCATGTGAGTTTGACAATAGATGTGAATAACTGATTACACTTCTTTAGCAGCTGGTCTATAGACAGGAACAGCATTAATATAATTCCTCAATTAACAGTTCAAATGAACAGTGGATTGTTCTATGCCTTTATGATACTTGTGGTCAGAAAGAGTGGCCCAAGTGCAGTGTCCCAGCTGGAATTACTTGAGGGAAAAATGTTCCCCTTGCCAGGCGAAACCTCATGTCTCCTCCTGGAGTGCAGGTGGAAGAGGAAGATAGGAAATTCTTTCCACCTGGTTGTGGTCTGCTTGGGAATAGTTATAATCTTCTCCATAATGTAATGGTTAGCATGGTATTTTAGGAATTTCAGGGTTGAGGCTATTGGGTCTCTCTGGAGGCAAGAGCACAGGCAAAGATGAAAGGGACATCAGCTGGGTGAGCAGCCTGGTGGGAACACAGGAGGTATCACATTGCTCGGACCCCTTGATCCCCTGCTGCCAAGGCGAAGGATGGGTTGGCTGAAAAGGCTTCAACGCTTGGTTCGTGGGTGACACAATTGCCTTTTAACTTTTTCCATATTATTTATGTTCAGCAAGACAGCAAGTTGTTTCTTAAAGGGAGCAGTGTTGGTCACGTGGCAGTAGGAGATTGCGTGAATATTTGAGAATTTAATTGGCAGCTGTGCCAGACAGTGCAAACAGAAAGGGGGATGTGCCAATAGGAAAGGGGTTCGGCAGCTGCTTTTCAGCCATTGGGAGGCTTTGTTTCTCGATGTTTCTGCTGTTTCACTGGCAGGTACATGGCCTGGGGTCCAGGGGAAGGGGACCAGAACAAAGTTGCTCAGACCTGCTTTCTGCTTCCCTCCTCTGGGTCCGTGGTCCAGAGTGAACCACTTCTCAGGGTGAGATCTTGTTTCCCTGTCTGACTACGGGTCTGTCGGACTGGAGGGGGGGTGAAAAAGACACACATACAGACACACACACACACATGATTGACCACACGCAAATTTGACTTCACTGGTACTAAATGTTTGGGTGAATTGTGACCACCTTCTACGTTCTGCCTCAAACTGTACCCATTTTTCACTTGGAAGGATTTTTTTAACACAAAACTATCTATTTTGGTTTAAGTTGTGCTACGGAGTGCTAAACCAGAACGCTAAATAGGACATTCATAAGCTTGCAAAGTTGAGCAACCAAAAGAGGGGAGATGCTTGAATTAACATGGCCAAACAGTTGCAGTTTGGCAAAATTTCCAGCGTCTGAAAACCAGTGTTTTTAATGAAAACGGAACCGCTTCGTAACAGGGGGATGCTATAGACCAAATAAAATGCACATATTACACGACATATAATGCAACTTGACAGTTCTAACCATGTGTATAATTAGTGATATTGACTCGGTAACACTGAGAACGACTTTTTGCTGGCGCTTCATCCCATTAAATTTAATCTTTCCCAAGGAGGAAAATCTAGGAGGCACTAGTCAGTCACTGACTCACTATCAGCTGCCTCCTTGCTAAAGCCTGAATGTATTCCATAGTAAGTTATTTGTCACAGTGACTCAGCATTGTAGGCTCCTTTTTAATTTCTCTCTCACCACAGAGCCAAGAAAATCTCCCACCTCCCCATGCCGTATGCTACTGAGATAGCAGTTTGTATCATCGGCCAAAGGATAACACATTTAAATGTGTGCGAGGAGCCTTATAAGGGCATTAACACTTGCCTCCAGGTTGGACGTCACGACGGCGAGCCAAGGAGAGGCGCCAATAATAGATTCCTTGTGTTTGTACATGCCGCGGTGACTATTTGTGCCATTCGTGGGAAACGGAGTGATATGCCAGACGGCAAAGTGTTTCATTTATCCAGAGTCACGGGGGTTGATCCTGAGTGAGTCTTCGCTCAGACATGCAGCCCCATTCCTGGAAAGGTCAGCGAGCAGATCCTGCCAGCCCGGGAGCCGACTGCGGGACGGGAACCCGGGATCAACCCCATAGCATCTCCCTTCGGTGGGTAGCTCCCTTTCAGCCCAGAAAAACCAAGATTAAATGATAGTAACTCTGAGCTGTGGCAATACGTGTGCCTTGACTTGCATATCTATGCCTCGGTTTCCCCTGTGCGAATCGGGGAAGAGGAGATGTACCGTCCCTGCCAACTGTGTTCTCTATATCAAAATGCTGGTCCCATTAATTGCAGGTGTTCCCCAGAGGGTGCCTCAAACCGGTGGGGAAAAAGCTGTTAAGCTCAAGTTCCTGGTCTGATTACATCATTCTCTAAACCACCACTTCACCCATAGGGGACGGGGGAGGACAGTTGTGTGATGTGAAAAATGGCTGGTGGTGCCCGCCTTAACGAAGAAATGGAGAAAAGCAGAATAACGCTGCTGTTTCTCTCTGCCACCTGGTGAATCAAATACTTCCTCGTGGCATCATCTCATGTCTACTCAAATAATGACCTACTTTCGTATTGCTTCATCCCTCAGGCCCTATTGGCCACAGGTGTCACTTGTGGAGAACTTATAATTCAGACAAAGAAGCCATATGCTTTTGTAGTGACTAAGAAACACTATTTATTTCGCTAAGAATTGGTCTGCGTTTAGCCAGCATGAGCAGTGTGGGAACCAGACCAAGTAACCAAGAGCTGCAGGGGGAAAAGGTGGGGGTCTTATCTGCAAAGTTCCTCAAACATTCTGAATGGAGGGTGCATCACATAGAGCACTTCTTTATTTTAGCCTACAGTAATAGAAAGGACTCGGAAGCTCAGTCAAAGGATGCTTGAGTGAAGTTTGAATCAAATCCATCTGGCTTCTTGGTGTAAGAGCATGGCTTTCAATTAAAAATTAACACTGATGAGATCCAAACAAAGGCAGACGAAAACCAGTTCCACTTTGCACCCTAGGTGATGGGTGACAGTCGAAAAGAAAAAAAGATGAATTGGATTACAATAGTATTTGAATGCCTACAAATGGAAGCCTAAACAACACTGACCTCATTTCCAAGCTGTTTTATGAAATCAATCATTCTTGCAGGTAGGAATGTGCTGTACTCCCACAACCAAATAATCCTGCCATAAGCAGCGGCGTCTCCTCCTCTTATCAGTGTGCTGCCAGGTAGGAAAACCCCTGCACACCAGGAGCTTGGGAGCCCCTGTATACGGATGTACTTGTCAGTACAAATAGGAGTGCCACACAGTAAGCCAGGCACCAGCTGCTACTTCATGGCCAGGAGTTTTGCACAAACAAAATGATTGTGACTTATGCTCATCGTTTGGGCTCCCGCGCCGGCCAAGCGGGTGGGTGGATGGCTGTGTTCCTCTCCCTGATGGATGGCAGGGCTTCAGCTGCTGGAATTTTAAGGACCTCTTTCTGTGCTGGCAACTACAGATGGAGCTCTTGTGAATGACATGTCATCCATCACAAAACCTCCCCAATCACCTTTGTGTCAGGATGTAGTGACCAGACAGCTCAAGCAAATTTTGCATATGCTATTTTTCCCTTGAATCCTTCCATCTCCTCCTTCCTCATTACTCGAGCATTTATTTATGAAGATATTTGCAGTGGGTGCAAAGGTCAAGTGTAATACCCTAGGGGTTAAAAGCCGATGGTTTCCTAACATGAGTTGAGACGGGAGGTGAGCCGGCTCTGTCGGAAGAGACTCCTGGCGGGTGAGTTCCCCAGACGGAGCCCGGTCAAAGGAGGCCAGATTACGAGCTCCAGGGAAAATCTTCCAAGGCCAGGAGAAGAGTAAATAACATGTCAGCCTGGAAAATCCAGGCTGCCTGTGCTCACCTGAATGGCAGCATGTGTGTGTATATATAGCTATGGATGCGTATGTGTCACTACTACATTTTTTCCATTGTATGTGCAGCACTTTTTTGGTGCCTGTCCATGACGCTGCATTTCGCAAGCGTCTGGCTATGCTGTACTGTGTTTGAGGTTAAGAAGTGAAGCAAAACATCTGAGGCATGTTACTGAAATACTAACCAAAACCAAAAAAATGTCTGTCTCCCAGGTCATTAAGAATGTTAGAAATACTCTTATGGCAGGTCTTGGAATCTGCTGTTTTCCAAAGCTGCTTACTTGTCCCCTCCTGGAGAGCAGGGAAAGAAGTGAAAAGAGTTTCTCCAGGATGGAAGTGCTAAGCTGATAGATGGTTTGGAGTATCACAGCCCGCAGCATCATCAGCTTCCTTGTACCTTTGCAAAACTCTCCTCAAGCCACCATGTCACTACGCAATAACTTGACAATACCAATTTTCTTTCTCTCTTTCAAACACTCAAGTCATCTTATCCCAGGAATCATTGTCATTACTAAGAGTGTTCTGTGATCAAGAATCACACCTGAGGTGACACTAACCTGTCCATTTTTTCTGATCTTTCAGCTGGAAATGTATAGATCTTAGGAACTAGCTGCATAAACAGTCATCTTGCACATATAGAGGCAACAACACAGGAAATTCTTTTCCAAAGAGAACAATAGAAAAATGTTTCACGTTACTGTAGGAACTTCAGAGATACTGTGGGCTTGTTATTTTTACTTTCTCCTAATTCCTAAGCATTTGTTTGATACTGTTCTATTTTATATAAGCACCAAAATATTTTTAATGTTCTTCTCTGATAACTGACTATAGCCACAGTAATGACTTGGAAGATAGTTCTTGTCTCTTCCATCAGCAATGGGAAAAAATTACATTCCTGGGGTAACATCCTCAGAAGTAACACTCGGTCTTGCTTACGTGGTGGGTAGAAATGACCCACTGCAGAAGTGAAAGTAGAAGCAGGAAAATGTTGCATCAACAGCTTAAGTTTCAGTAACGCTCGTGTCTGGGACTTTTCTCTGTGAGGGTGTTTCCATACAGAAACTTCAGTGGTGGTCCTGGCTACTGATGCTGCCTCCCCAAAAGATTAGACCTTAACAAAAAAATAGCAGTAATTCCTAATGAAATGGTAGAAGTATGTTGTAAGGATTCAACAAAAACTCAAGTGGTTGATCAGTCCCTCAAAAGTCTCTCCTTCCCCTCCCCTCACCAAATGCTACATTTCTGATCACCCTTGCAAGCAAATGGAGCGTGGTAGGGAGGATGTTACTAGAAATGACCCTAAAGCTCTGAACTGGTTGCCCTTTCTAAGAAGGAGGTGGGCTTGTTGCTTGGTCTCCCCCCAATTAACGATAGCCTCGTCAATTATCGTTGAGTGAGAAGTGGCAGCCTCCAGCAGCTCTGGGAGCGGTAACTCTCCTCTTCCCAAGAATACCTCAGAGACAGCAACGCAGGCACCGCGGTAGCGTAATGGGCTTCACATAGGATTTTGTGTCCTCTCCTCTGAAGAAAAACCTCTTGGCATTGCTTTTGCACCACTAGGTGACCCTTATTCTGTACCGGCACTCAGGTCCACATGAGGAGTATCTCCAAATTAAATGTGTTGTCTGTATGGGTTGCGATGACAAAATGGGCATCAGCTTGTGAAGGCAACCTTGCTTTTGATTTTGCTTTCTGCAAAGAACTACAAGACGTGCAGTCAGAAAGCAAGCATTTGAGCTCCTTTTTTTAATTTTTTTTATTTTCCCCTTTTGACTATTTGTGCCGGTTTTACAGCTACTGAAAACTGAAACCAGACGAATCAACCAGCCCTAAACTATCCTGATGGGACAGTGTAATGGCCACCTCAGCAGCCGTGTGGCTCAGTCCTTGCAGCAGGTACGGGCTGACACCTCTTGATTAATCAAGTGTTTGTGGGCTGGCAAGGCTCGCGGCTTTAAGTGATTCAAACAGGGCTGGAAAAGGGACACAATTCCCATGGAAATTTCTTTGAGGTTAGAAGGCAGGCATTGCCTTTGCTGGAGCAGTTCAGCGTGGGAGCGGGCGCTCCGTAAGGGTCCTGTGTACCTCCCCACCAGGCAGCAGCAGCCACAGGGCATGTCCCTCCTCTAAAATAAAGTGCGTTTCTTGGTTTGTACAGAGGGTTGCGTGGCAGGTGATATGAAAGTGTTCGGTATGTCCCTTTTTTTTTAGTTCTTTTTCTTTATTTCTGGGTGTAAGCAGGCCACAGCTGCTGCCCACACTAGCACTTCGCACTTTTATGTCTCCACCCAACTGAAAGCCTCAAATCTCTTTTTGTGAATAAACGCTCCGGAGCGGCAGCTTTTCTATTTCAGAGATGGAGAAACTGAGTCACACAGATAAGGAAACTAGTCACCCGCCCCTGTGAGCATTGTAAGGGACTGTCCAGTAGAGCCCAGGTCTCTTAATTTCTAGTTATCTGCTCCAGCTGCAAGTTCTGAAGGAAAACTTTCATTTTTCCATGACCTGTAGGGACTGGCTGCTTTCAGACGGGACCCAGCTGTCTGTGGTAGAGGAGAAGTGCAGCTGTGGAGGGAGCATCGGTCTGTTACATTAAACCTGATGTGGACACTAACCTGTTCATCTGAAACAGCAGAGTGGGTGTATAAAGGTCTCCACGAAGGTGGAGCAGTGTCCAAGCAGGGATGCTGGCAGGGCTGGGGGATGCTCCATGGCTAATCGCTTCTTACGATGTCCTGGCACTAAACTCTACCCTGCTTCATGTCGGTGATAAAACAGGCAGCCCAACGCTCAGGAAGGCAAGATTACCTTAGCTAGAGATGAGCTTACAGATGGATCCCTCGGCCACCGAAAAGCTTTCATTTCTGATTGATTTTTCTGTGGGTGAAGCAGGGTTGCTCTCTCATGTGGCAGTTTTCTTCTGGGGGGCAGTAGTTCCTCAACCCTTCACCATTAATGCTGTCACTTTCTAATAAAAGCATTGATTTGTAGATTTAGGTTGGAATACCTGGGACAGCTGTCACTCTGCCCCAAAGTCATAAATTCTCATGGTCTTTCTCATCTGCCAGTCCTCTGTGATTAAAGCAAGAGCTCCTTGGAGCGATGAATCACCGAGACTCATAGGTATTCGCTCCCCGTGTTACAGCTGCAGCCCACTCTGTGTGTTGTCCGGGCACTGTTTGCCTGACATAAACAATAGATAAGATGTCAAACATGCAGAATTGCTCTGGAAGGAAACAGCAATGATCTCCAGAGCTCCAGGTTTCTTATTTCCTTTTAAGCTTGGAAATTAAATGTGGGGGTTCTCTAAAACTAACACAAACACTGGGATGGTTGGCAGTTTCCTTTATTTGTGCATATAAAATGTGTTTCAGTGCAGCAGGGAGAGAGATGCCATTAATACCTAATACCAAGCATGCAAATTACTACTGGATTTTGTGTAAGTAATTTAGATCCCCTTGGTTTTTTTCCACAGCGTTCTCTTCTATTTATCAATTTCGTCCCTGTATCTCCCGGTTTGCCTGCGTCTTCATTCATCATTCATTTACAAAGCCATTCAGAGCATCAGAAACCAATTTCCTCCCTGAACCCGGTCCTGTATCAAAACAAGGCTACCCCGCATGCAAGTGATGCTATGAAGATGCGTGCTGTTTTGAACAGAGGAGTGTGTAGCAGGAGGTGGATTAAGACTAAAAAGAAGCCAAACTCTGTGTTTCACAGACTAAGTCTTGTCTTCAGCTCAGCATCCCTCCGCAACATAAAAATAGATGCTTTTCACTTTGTTCTCCTGCACAGGTCTGTCAACTGTTATGAAATGGCACGTCAAGCTAACGGACACTGAAGTTTGACTTGCACTTTTGTTCTCTTCTCGCCCCTGAATCCTTGATTCCTTTCTCCAATCAGACAGCTTAATTAGCCCAAGCCCACCCAACAAGTAGCTGGCTAGCAGCTACCCATCCCGCGCGTGCTGCTCTGCCTCTGAATC
Source organism: Burhinus bistriatus (assembly GCA_013397275.1). Lineage (NCBI taxonomy): Eukaryota > Metazoa > Chordata > Aves > Charadriiformes > Burhinidae > Burhinus > Burhinus bistriatus. The sequence continues at coordinate 168,066 of VYXH01006860.1, read as the reverse complement.
ACCGCCTTGACTGAGATCCAAGGGCTCTGCTTTACTCTCCCTCCGGGGTGTGCGTGTACGAGCGTGCAAGCGCACTGCAGGCAACCCGCGTTTCATCCCTATCTGCAGATAGCAAATGTAAATCACCGGGGCTGTTACACAACCGCTACCTCACATCTGTACAAATTTGTTGGTCTGTTCACTCACACGAGTGTTTGCTCCGGTGCCTCTGCCCAGTGAATCCCCGCGGTGGCAGGATCCGTGTGCCCTGCAGACGGAGGACTGCATCCTCCCAATAGCTCTGGGAGGTAAGGAGATCACGTGGTTCTTTGTGTCTTCTCAGAGATAGGATCGGGTGGTGGGTGGCGTGTCTGGCAGGGCATGGGGAACTGTGAGGTGGATTGGGTTTAGAGTTTTCCCAAGGTCTCCGGCCTCATGTTGCGTGCCTTTGCCTATCTCACCGATACCTGTGTCCTCCATAGACCACGCGTGTGTAGGAGGCGAAGGTGAGGGAGTCTGAGATTTGCATGGCTACGATGGCTTTTACACCCTGCACTGCTCTAAGGTTTTTGGGAGAAGCATTGTAACTTCTTAGTACTTTGCTATTGAACCGTGTATTGTCCATGAGAGTGGTTAAGAAAGCAAGCTTTTGCCTATCTAGCCATAAATTATGCGTGGGAAATAATGATTACGTATCAAAAATATTTCTGTCAACTTCAGTATTTTGATGTTGCTTTGCTTTTGATAAGACTGAGGAAAAATACTGCCCACGCATTTCAGATCCTGCTCTCACAGTCTCACTTACCCCTGTAAACCAACAAGAGCCGTGGATGTGAAAGGGTCACATCCATAGGAGAGCATGACAGAGACATGAAGCCTTCCTGACTTTTTTCACCTTATTTCATACAAATAATCTTCTCAGCCATGTTCTCACTGTAGCACCGCTGCTGGCACCTCTCCTCCAGCGTATCTCCAGGGAAAAGGCTTCAGATAGCTCATTCCAACTCACAGGGCACCAGGAGCCGAGGAAAACCATTTCTTGTGCTCTTGCTCCCGGTCATTCTCTAACGTCTAGGTTTGTTATTCTCTAAATCACCATATTTCCATTCTGTTTTATAGTCAGTCTTTTTGTGCATGTAAATGCATCCAGGTGCACGTAAATCTGTGTTATGCATATATGCATATGTGTATGGAAAGGTTGGGAAGCAGCAAGCCAATACGATGCCCAACCTTTCACTCTGGGACACAACTCTTCTGCATTACGTAGTCACAGTCCTCAGATCAATAAAAGCCTTTTCGCTTGCTAGAGCTCTTCTGCCATCTCTGCAGAAGTTAGCCAATCCTCTCCTCTGCCCAGTATCCCTGGTGCTGATGGGAATGTGCAGTGGTGAACGGTGGCCATGCCCTGCCTGCCTGCCCTCCCGCGAGCGGGCAGTAGGACTCGCCAGAGCATGGTGCACGACCACCAGCCGCGTCTCCACGAGGTAAACTTGGAAAGTCTTGTCTGAACCCCAGCCTTGACTGCTTTGGGAGGAGAAGCAGGTTGCAAGGGCTGAGATCCAAGTGAGAGGCTCCGATTTTAATCTCTTCCTAAGAATTTTGATCTGCACTGGAGGCAACACCTGGAGACACCTCCTCTTGCCTGCAGTCCAGATGCACCTGAGATACCTGAGCTCTCATGCACCAGGTGCTGCTGTACTGGACTGGTATGGCACTTCCCACTGGGGCCTTCTCACTGTCATCTCTCCTGGGTCCCATTGCTGCCCTCTCTGCTGCTGAACCCCAACAAACACCTCCTCACCAATTAGCAATTCCTGCCTTCCAGCCAGAAACCCACAGAGTGGTTGCCACCTGCATCTAATCCTTCGTGGCTCCATGTGCTCCAACCCTACCCTGTTTCCTCTGGAGAAGCTGCTAGAAAGAGCCCACGTGCTCCCACCAGCTCCTCCAGCTGGCCCAGGAGGAGCAGGTTTCCTACCTCCCTTCGTAAAACACAGCATGACCTCCCAGGGCTTAGCGAGCACCCTGACATCAGGGCACAATTATTTCAGGTGCTTCTTGCTTTTGATGGTGCCTACATAGCTGCAATGAGAAGAATAATTTAAGACATGGTGCATGTAAGGATGGGGAATGTTAGCAACAGAGGATAGCACGTTGTATGTATTTACTTCACGTGACTACGAGCATAGACCTCTCCATACTCCTGGATTTCAGAGCCAGTGGGTTATTCATCAGCGCTTTCTGGCTATTTATATTAGTAAATGTAAATGACAGAGAATAAGCTCTACTAATGAGTTTGCACAACAAAAAGCCTTTATCATAATAAAGAATTAGGTGGGGAAAAAAAAAAAGTTTTTAATTAGCTTCATTTAGTTATCAATATAGACAAGCAATCATTAGAATGATCTGATGGGTTTTGTTTGTTTTTCTTCTTTACTGTTTCTCTAAGAGACCCAAGGCACGTAAGACGGATCCTGCTCTGGTGCAAGGTGGCTCTGCTCCACAAAGCCATGGAGCTATGTCAATTTAAGCAGCTAAGAATCCAGCCTGCACTTTTCAAATCGCATTCAAGGCTTTTTAGGTAGCTTTATGTTGTTAATTAACTATATAACTTTTGATCGAATCATTTCATCTTACCATTGTTTTTGCTTGTGTTGCTCTACTCTCTGAGAACACTTTTTAGGCCAATACTCAAAATACATTTTTTGAGAGAGGCTTAGTGGTACAAGAAGGTGTCACATTAAGATACAGTGATTTATGTGCTGCTGATTAAGTTTAAATAATTGAGAAGTACTGGTATTCTACGACTTTCTTCTTACCTACTTACTTGCGATTAATCATTTGTTTTTCAGCCTATGGTTTTTCTTCTAGATTTTACTCCCAGATTTTTTCCTTCGGAGTACTGCCACATAGTTTAGATTCAGTGGGGATTACTCCCAAGCAAGGAATGTCGAAAGATTTGTGAGAAACACGAGGAAAAGATAAATGTGAGATTATGAGAGACAGCATCTTCACAGCAACTACATCTTTAAGCCAACAATCAAAACCCACTGAAAGGCAAGGAAACCTTAAGCCAAGTTTTACTTCAGTCTCACGTAACTGTGCAGACCTCAGAGATGAAATTATTAATAACGATAGTCATCTTGAGTTTTCCCGACAAATAATTTGGAATTATCTTTATTATAGTTATCTGAATCTTCACACCTCCCTTCCCTGGTAGTATCTGGGTTGCCTTCTTCTCTTCATGGAAAACAGGCTGCACAAAAAATGAGTCACCAATAAAAGATTGGAAAATATTGGCATACATCATCTGCTCTTCAGGCCTGTGCTTTGTCCCAAGTGCTGATTGATTAAAAGCCTGATTAAAGAGGGAAGGCTGGCGGCACAGCACGGCATGGGATGGCTGCTGCGGCATGGAGGGCCCCCGGCATCGTGGGGCTCACAGGTGAGGCTCACCGCCAGCACCCGCCTGGGCACGCGTGCTTCCAGCCCCCCCGGCACGGCACACCCCGGCACAGCACACCTCAGCACCATGGGGGCTTGGGGGACGAGCCGCACACTCATCTTGCTACCCAGCTCCTGTAGCTCTGAGGCAAGGTAGGGCTTAGAAGGGTACTCGGCCATGAATGGAGAGCAGGCACCAGGCGAGGAGCACAACCACTGTAGGCTTACAAGCAGCGACATCCCCTGCCTCCATGGTCAGGTGCTTCCAGAGCACTTCTATGACAAGGTGACCCACTTAGTGGATGAGGGAAAGGCTGTGGATGTTGTCTACCTGGACTTTAGTAAAGTCTTTGACACTGTTTCCCACAGTATTCTCCTGGAGAAACTGGCTGCTCACGGTTTGGATGGGCGTACTCTTCACTGGGTAAAAACCTGGCTGGACGGCAATCCCAAAGAGTGGTGGTGAATGGAGTTAAATCCAGTTGGTGGCTGCTCACAAGAGGTGTTCCCCAGGGCTCGGTATTGGGGCTGGTTCTGTTTAGTATCTTTATCAGTGATCTGGATGAGGGAATCGAGCGCACCCTCAGTAAGTTTGCAAAGGACACCAAGTTAGGTGGGAGTATCGATCTGCTTGAGGGTAGGAAGGCTCTGCAGAGAGATCTGGTCAGGCTGGATCGATGGGCTGAAGCCAAAGGTACGAGGTTCAACAAGGCCAAGTGCCGGGTCCTGCACTTGAGTCACAACAACCCCATGCAGCGCTACAGGCTTGGGGAAGAGTGGCTGGAAAGCTGGCTAGCAGCAAAGGACCTGGGGGTGTTGGTAGACAGCCGAGCGCCCAGGTGGCCAAGAAGGCCAGTAGCATCCTGGCCTCCATCAGGAATAGCGTGGCCAGCAGGACTAGGGAAGTGATTGTCCCGCTGTACTCAGCACTGGTGAGGCTCCACCTTGAATACCGTGTTCAGTTTTGGGCCTCTCACTACAAGAGAGACATTGAGGTGCTGGAGCGTGTCCAGAGAAGGACAACGAAGCTGGTGAGGGGTCTAGAGCACAAGTCTTATGAGGAGCAGCTGAAGGAATTGGCATTGTTTAGTTTGGAGAAGAGAAGGTTGAGGGGAGACCTTATTGCTCTCTACAACTATCTGAAAGGAGGCTCTAGTGAGGTGGGGGTTCGATCTCCAAAGTAACAGGCGATAGGACAAGAGGTAACAGCCTTAAGTTGCACCAGGGAAGGTTTAGATTGGATATTAGGAAAAATTTCTTCACTGAAAGGGTTGCAAAGCATTGGAACAGGCTGCCCAGGGAAGTGGTGGAATCGCCATCTCTGGAGGTATTTAAAAGATGGGTAGTCATGGTGCTGAGGGACATGGTTTAGTGGTGGTTTTGGCAGTTAGGTTTATGGTTGGAGTCAATGATCTTAAGGATCTTTTCCAATCTAAGTAATTCTATGATTTCAGAGCTCTTCCAAATTCACTACCCCAGGGTGCAGGCCATGGACTAAGTGCACAATAAACATGTTGTGACCCACAGGTGAATATTAACCTTCAGGGTAGATGGTGCGAGTCTGAGAAGGCTTAAGAGTTGAAAAATCTGATTGCTGTTCTCTCGCTGTTTGCCCAAGTCCTCTGCTTTTCCATCTGATTTATGAACAAGTTGAGCAACTAAAGTCATTTTACCCCCAAATTAATAATTGCTCCTCACCAGTGTTTTGCCATTAGGCGATATGAACGAGTGTATAGCCTTGATATTATGATACAAATATTTTTACGTGGATCTTTTCCCAGTGTCAAAGTAATATACCCAGCGGGCACAGGAGAAGAGTCATTATATACTTCTTAGAAAAAAGTGTTGGGACTGCCAAATCTTGACCGGCATTATTATTGTGGGCAAACAGCTTAGGGACCGAGCTGAAATATCAGAGTCATTTACTGGCAGTTTAAATGCTTTCTGCCTCAGTTTTTCTTTTTGTAAAATGGACACCAAAATGTCCCTCAAAGACATAAAGATTAATTCAGGTTTCTGAAAGATTTGATCTTTTTGCCCGAAACAAAATAATCAAATGCGATGTTTCTACTGATGAGGGGTATATGCTGTACCAACCCAGGGATAAGTTATTTGCATCGTTTTGTGGAATTAGGTTTTAGTGCTGTTATTACCCACCAGTAATCAGACTAGTAAACTAAAACAGGACATGATCTAACCCATAGCAAGAGAGATAGGCTCATTAAATCAAGTGGATTTGGTTTGTGTTTTTCCCATATCTCTTTAGTTAGACAATTTTCATTGAAAAAAATCTCAAGAAGCTATACTGTTCTGCATTTTATCTTTGTTTCTCCAGGAAAGCTGGTATATGGTAGTTTGTGACATTTCCATTGTGAAAGATCCTTAACATTAAACAGTTATTTAGAACCAAAAGCCCTTGCCCTAAGATACATATGGTTGCACTTAAGCTGAAATCACCACTTTATGTTAGAAAATACTGTTTTCATCATAAAAGGTAAGTGTTCCCAGAAGTGTATTAAAATGCTCAGAGATACAAAAGAGAAATATTGGAATTCAATCTTGGGTACCAATGTAAAGATATTTAAATACACTATAAATTGCGCAGATCCAGTGCTGTTCACTGAAGAATCTTTCAGGTTATTAAAATACTTTCTGTTCAATAAGGGACACTAAAAGTAATCACGCAGTTTGTGTGCTGCTCAGTGTTAGAAACACTTCTAGATATACTTGTTCAATGAGTTCCCTGGGTCACAAACAAAAGTTACTTTGGCTCCTATGAGGAGCAATTAGAATAGGAGAGTGCATCAGAAAAGAAAGTGGAAGGGAAAATGCGTAGATTCTATTTAGTTCAACTCCAGTAGAGGTGATGAAAGGCAGAAAGGACTTAGGTGGCTGAAGTGGATTAATTCACAATGACATCTGCACACCTAAAGGCTTCGTACATATGTCGCATGTGAGGAAGGTACTGACTCACAGGGCCCACGCGGAAGAACATCTTTAAGGTAAGCGGGCTGCATTACAGGGGGCACTAAAAGAAAATAACGGCCCTTCTTTGCCATTCTAGCTCCAAGTCCTGGAAAAACAAAAGCCAGTTTTGTCATCTCTGCTGGAAGAGAAGACTTGCTAATTGCCGCTCAGTGGAGGTTTTGCTAACGGCCCACCTTTTTGACAGGTTAGCAGGTAGAGCAAAAGGAAGGATGCTCCAGCAGTATGTGGGCCGCAAATGAAACAAAAACAATTTCAAATCTATGATGCAAATAGAAAGTAGGAGTAGCAATAATATTTTTACCAACAACCTCTAACACTGCTGAGTTTGATGCGTTTACCATAAAATTCTAAATAAGCCTCCACAAAATCTTCTAGACTTTCCCCTATCTTTGGACAGCTTGATTTTGGAAAGGGATCTCGGTTCTACCACTTCAGATCGATTAAGAGTAACAGATCTAATTTACCTCAACAAACAGTGCATCTAAAAAGATCTATTTTGTTAAGCGTGCAACTGTTCTCATTAACAGCAATGAATGACCCTGTCAAAAAGTTAAGCAGGAGTAATAGCATCACCTGCGGCGGAAAACATCATGCAAATCATCGTAAGGCAACACAGGTAGTTAAAGCCGCATGTGTGCCAACACCCCTTAGCCCAAACCCATGCATACAACTTGACAAAAGAGTTGGGTTTTTCTATGAAAATTCATCTCTGCTCTAACCGAAAGGTCTACCAGTAGGATCCGGGACCTTTGGATTTGGCATCAGAAGTCTTACCCTGAGTGCCACTGTTTTCTTCAGCAGCGTATTTTATAAAGCTCTCAGCCTCGCTTGCCAAATTGGGATAGTGAGACCATAGTGTCTAGCAGGTTGGTTGTCCCCCAGGGTTTCATATGCATTTTGCAGTAAATGTTTTCAAAGTACCTTGTGTTAAAGGATCCTTGCAGGAATTCTTACGCAGGAGAAGCTTTATTTATTTAGGTCAACATTAGCACTATTTCCTGGCTGTTGTGAATACCGTCTCAGGGGAGAATTTGTTTGTCATTTTAGTCAGAAAATGACAGGATAAAAATACACCGGACAGTTGCAAACACAGCCAGTATGGGGTTTTTTTCAGTTAGCTCTATGCAAGAGCCTGGATGGAGGTGGTTATTTGACTAAATGCCCTTAGTTTGGTGGTAGCCTCATAAGAGTTCCTCCGTATTTCTAGTTCCCTTTAGTGTTTTTCTCCTACGTAACTATTTCCCTGTTCCCCTCTTCTTCTGTGGTCATCTCACCTTCTTCCTTTTTTACACAGGGAACTTAAAGAGAACACAGTTATATTTGAAAGGGTTCATCATATAAATGCCGAGACAAAGTCAAGGGTCGCTCTTACTTAGAGCTCGCCAGCATCCCTTAATAATCCTTACACAATATGCACCCAGTTCCTCTTGCTCTCTGCTAACTCAGTGTATAATTTCTCCAACAGATATTTTATTCTTAACAATAACACGTTTCCATCATGCTCAATGAGGTTCAAATACACAGCTGTTACTGAGAACTCCCATGGAAGCTGATAGGGTATTTGTCTGTCGAGAAGTAGATTAATATGGTCTGGGAGATAGTTTCCTTTTAAACATTAACTTAGAAAGGAACTAGAGTATGTGTTTACTTTTCACTCATAAGTACAATTAAGGCTAATGCTCTTTAGTTTTATAAGGGTATTTCTGTACTGGAAGTGCTGGAGTTCTTTGCTAACTCAGGACTGTACAGAACAGCATTTAAAAATGTGATGAGGTGGTGGTGTAGCTTGCTTTGTCCACGCTCATGTTGTAGGTTTGCTCTTTTTAAAGGAAAGTGAAGAAAGAATCAGTTTTAAAGGTTGATGGGTCTGGAAATACTTTCCCTGTTGTTACATGAAGCAAGAAGTAATCTTTATTGCCAAAAGAAAGGGTCCCCCGACATGTCAACGAATCCCGTAATCAGGTTGCAATAGTAACAGATTACAGCTGTCGTGTTTCTTTTTTCTGCAGGTTCTGATTTCTCTCCCTATCTCTGGTTTTCTTCTAGTAAGAGATACCCGGTGGCTCATTTTGCTCAGGTCATCCAGGAGAACTTACATGGGCCAATAGTTTCCATTACATTTATCTCATCTCCTGTCTTTTGCAGCTAACCTAAATGAGTGCCACACAAGCAGATAAGATATAGTCTGAAGTACATTTGCATCAGTGGTGGTTTGAGAAAAACAAAACCTGAATTCTAGAAGTTTTCCTGAAACATGCCTTTTCCATAAATAACAGAAGTAGTTGAAGCAAAACTTTTTACAATCGTTGATGGCAAGTAAATACTTCATGCAAAACTCTCGGACCCGTTCGTAAATCCTCGCTGCAGCCCCGGTGTGCTGCGAGAGTGATGCAGGGGGACCTAGAGCCAGCCGAAAGCGCCGGGCAAAGGATTTCCCCAGCATGAGCAAATCAGTGGCTGACACAACACTGGCAGACCCACTCTTACCTCTGCCACGTCTCCTCCCACGCTAGCCTGCACTGTTGCCTCTACAGTGAGGAACACCGGCCAAGGCGCCCGTCTCAAGGTGTTTGCTCCAAACACCTTGGATGATGGAAACCGTGATGTTAGCCTGACTTATATCAGGTGTGGGTTTCCTTGGGGGTAGCCTTGGGTCTCTCTCCTCGTTCTACCAAGAGTGAACAGGAGCTTGGCACAACCTGTGATTTTAAAAGAAGTCAACGTGCAAAATGCCTCCCGTCCATGCTGACGCTGAAGCCCCTCACCTGGGGCACTGAGCTGAGGTGGGCAGAAGCCAAGGCTCTGCGCTGGCTATGGACCCACCACCCTCCCTCGGGGGTCTCACCCTCTCTTCCCTCCAAACGTGCGCTCGGAGGCGAGTCCGTGCCGAGCTGTTCTCTGAGGTACAATCACAGCAATCACGTTCGCTGCTGCCTGCCTACTCCAGAGGATTTCCTGGTGCTTTGAGGAGACTGAAAGCAAGCTGAAATGTTCTAGCACTTTAAAGGAGGACTAGGCATTGGTGGGAGGCTTGTTTAGTATCTGAGTGGGATCATGACTACGATGTTCATCTGCATGTTACCAGCGTGGAATATATGCAGTTGGGAGCAGTTTGAAGACGAGTAGGCTCAGAAAGAAAGGAAAACTCTTCCAGGGAGGGAGGAGACAGAGTGAAAGACTGCTAACGCTTGCAGCATGAAGATCAGGGGAAAAATGGAGATACCAGAGCAGGATAATCTCCAGGAGGAGGAGATCAGGCACAGAAAATCAACACTTGATGGGAGGCTACCCTAAATATGTACTGGGAGGATGGTATTTACCCTCTGGGCAGTAGCAGGGCAGGTGCCAAATCCGTCTGTTGAAGAAGCAGGAGGTTACCAGCCAAACTAGCACACAATGACCCCGGGGGACCTTTCTTTCAAACATACCATTAGATTGCTGGCATGGAGAGAAGCTGGCAGCCCCATTTCACACCAGCAATGATGCAATATAGCTCTTATTTCAGAAGCATCTCCATAAAGTTGACAGCTACTGTTATCGTCTGGTTCTGCTCGTGTTGCTGACGCTGGTGTTTGAGGCGGGTTTTCAGTGATCTCCGAAGGAGCGGCCCGTGCCTAATGGATGTTAAGGTGTCTTTTTGTGTGTGCTTAGCAGTCACCTGCACATTTTGGTAGCCTTTCAAGTATGTGAGAAAGCCAACCAGTAATAGCTCATCGTTTTCAATGATGTTTTAAGGCAGGGAACGAACGTTTGCGGCTCACTTAGGATTTGGGGGTGTTTGGCAGGTTAGTTCAAGGCACTGTGACTTTCTAGCAATGGTCCTGCAGTATTCTTCACATTCTTTTGTCTAAGAGAGGGGAAAATGTATGACTGATTCCCGCTTAATTAGGCCTCATCTGCTAAACAGTTGTGTCACTATTTACATACGAGTAGACTCGCTGAAGTCGAGTCCTACAGCTGTATACTTCATCTGGTAACAATGTAAATCCAAGATAAACAGACTTGGAACAAGAGATGTACATTGCCTTATATGTATGCACTACCTGAATATAGCAAATGCTGGGCCGTGTCCTTCTGGCAAAAGCTAACAGCTATCCTGTTTCAACACGCTGTAAACGGATCACCTGATTATTAGTTTTAAACGGAGGACCAAACTGTACTCATTAGTCCCAACTTTTACTGAAGCGTGTGACTTGTCAAACGAATAACTGAATCAATTGTGTCCCTCTACGGTAACAAGGGAAAATAATCCTCCACACCTACTCACAACAAGTGATTTTTCATGGCTGGGTCTCCCACAGCCTAGGGACCAACCCCTCTAGAGATAAAAACCATAGTTGGAAACAAGACGTAGGGGAAGGAAATGGCTGGAAACTCAACAGACATCTGGGTTTCATTCTACTCGTCCCCTTTCTAACGCCTTTCTTGCAGGAATCCCTCTCAGCTGTCTGTCAGTGACTCTCCTCCATCATTTTTGTGCATTGACTGATGCCCCATCTTTGACTGTGGTCCATCAGAACAACTTGGGCTGTTCTCTCACCAGTGAATGGCAGAACAAGGGAAGAGCTGCAATTGCTTTATACTACCTCCTCCTCTTCTGCCAGGGAATGCCCATGGCTCTCTAGCATCCTATATTACCCTCCCAATGATCTTTTGTTCTCCCGCACACTTTGGTGCCATTCTCTTGATTACTGTGCCTGGTTTTTTCATGAATCACCTCAGACTGATGCGATTGAAGCAATGTAAAGCAAACTATCCCCTCAGCAAACACGTGCTTAATTTGGTCTAATGAGCATGAGATGGGTTATCAGCTGTCACTTATTCCCCGTGAAGTGGGTGGAGTCATTTTGTGTTATCTTAAGCAGAAGACTTGACCAGGAGCTCTTCTGGTTAGCTCTCTAAAGGAGTATCTTTGCTTGTGGTTCATACCAGCATGACCCCTGCCTTGGTATTACTGGCAAACCCCATCGATTTGCTCTGGAAAATGCAGCTGGATGGGACTGAAATGACAGCATGTCCAGTTCCTGCAGTGGACCTCCTGTGGGAAGCGCTTTTTTTGTAAGTTTAATATTGCTACATCAATATAATACTGTGACCCAGCAAAGGTTTCTTCTGGACATCTCAAACAACTGAGACCTTCATCAGAAAATTAAAATATTTAGAAGCTAATGAGCTGAGAAGTAGGGGAGGAACAGTGCTGTAGATAAAATACTTGCTTACAAGTGACATATCTGGAATTACTTTTTCAATGAAAGACTAAGTTTCTTGAGCTATGAAATGAGCATGTAGAAATATCTTTTAACTGATTGTGCATCTTTATAAAGTTCTCTCTATCCAAAAGCACTTAGGACTCCATGGAGTCAGAAACTTTTAAGACATACATATTTGTGTAGTCAAAATATGAGTCGTCTGACTTACTACCCAAAGTAGATATTACCATCGTTATTCCACTCCCCTGAGGGAGAGGCAGGAGCTATTTGCTTGGAGGACTGGCAGAAAGCAGAATTCGCTGCAAGCCCACTTGTTGAAACACTTGTGACTTCTTTTTTTTTTTTTTTATTTCTTGAGTGTAGTTTAAAAAGTGATATTCCCAACTAGCATTAACACTGAATACTTCCAACTGCTGGAAGAAAACTTCAGCTTCCTGACTGAAGAGCAACGCTTAAGGATGGGGCTCGGGTGACAACCGATAGGGTGATCTGTTGGGTGCAGCCTTACATCAGCCACAGCCTTTCTGAACGGCTCTGCCTCTTGCATGTCATGCAGCAAGTATGTAATGCCAGTGGAGGGATTCAGCAGCTCTCTTCAGGGCAGCTTTGCTGGAGACCACTTGACTTTTCTTCTAACGCCTTGCCCCCAGGACAGCCGAGGCAGGGAAGTACCAGCTGTACCAGTCTTAGGGCAGCATCTGCTGGTTATTGCATGGATCAACATAAATGGTTGTCATGGAAGAGGCTGCTCGCTTTGGCTCCCAGGCAGAGGTACCTGGGACTCGGGGGGGCGGGGGAAACAGGGGCGCTCTGAAGAGAAACGACCCGTAAATGCCATTATAACAGTCAATCAGGAGAGAAGGGGAGCAGGCGAGGAGCTGCTGGGGGCTTGGTCTTGTTTTTTCCTGTTACCAGAGGCAGCACCCACAAACTTTGGAGAGGCCGGGTTCAGTTGGCTGGAGGT
>VYXH01006860.1:134290-152095 GCA_013397275.1 Burhinus bistriatus | reverse complement strand
TGTCATTAAAGAAAAACAACCGTTCTCCTCTCCCGGAGATGCGCTAAGCGCGGCCTGGGCTCCGCGCCGGGTCGTCGTTCCTCCGCCCCTGGGCCCGGCCGCGCCGCGGGGTGGGAGCTTGGGGAAGGGGCCGGGCAGGATCCCCCCGTGTATTTCTCCGTTTCCACTTGGAGAACTTGGCGTTTGCTGGGGATGCCTGTCTGGGTGCGATGAGAGGCGTTTCTGGGGAGCCCGAAGGCGAGGAGAAACTAGCCCGAGAAGAGATGGGTCTGGGAAGCATCCGTCATCGGCAGGCTGGATAAAACTCAAACGCACCCAGTTTGCAGCATCGGCTTCATTAAATTCATAATGAAACGTCCTCTGACCTTTTTTCACTTAGGGAAAAGTCAGGTGGTAGAGCCAATGTTTGAGTACATCTACTGTGATCTAGTGGTGGTGAGCCCTACTAAAACCCATCCACTTCCCAAAATAAATGGTTCTGGTTTATATGAGGTTGCCAAGGAGCTTCTATTTTTATGAATTTTCCACTCCACAGATAATTTTGTATATCTTCATATATTTTAATTTTACACCCCTTACTTTCTTATCAGCGCTTTAAAAACTCTTGGTTCCAGTATTTCCCTTTCTGCCTCTGTTGCCGTGTTGGTGTTGAATTTTAATCGTTCTCTGCAGAGTCGCATGGGACGGACGGCTGCTAACAAATGACACTGGGCCATATTTGGTCACATTTGCTCACAGTGACTCATACCTTAATCTGCAAGTAGCTGTATTGATTTTAGTACCTACTATTTCTCCAAGAGCTGTCACCGCTTTGGTGGTGGTTCGTCACCACCTTCCATCTCTTCTGGTTATGAAACTGTAAAATGTCCGATCTCCTTCGAATATCTCTTTATGCTGCAAAATTTTGACGTGGCAGTCTTTCTTGCTCCTTTTTTATAGTTTTCTTTTTATTTCACCTGGTACCACGAGTGTTGTCTTCAGTGGTTTGGTGGCTGTCAGGTGTCTGTGTCCAGCATGAGGTGTTTTTTTAATGTGGTATTTGACGTAGGCATGGTCTCTCTCCAAGTTTGTCATTCTCAGCACCTCTCCATTTGGATAACCGCTTCATTTTCAGCATTGTTCAATAATTTCCTATTTCAGATGGTCTGATAGTTCTCACTATTTATTTTTAGAGGCCGCCATTCACAGGCATGTATGCTGGAGGATTATGTCTAGCATTTCATTAGTCCGAGGTGGTTGGATGCACACGTTTGCCTTTGTACAGCAAGTCCTTTATTTCATTTCTTTATCACACTGATGTTGTTGAGCTCTCAGAAATGCCCAAAGAAAATGCCGTTTAGTAACCATACATTGCTTCCTAAATACAGTGGCATACGAGTGCCCTGCCATGAGAAATTCTGGAAAGGTGGATGAATCCCGAGGGACAAATTTTCCTCAGAGCTGTAAGTCTTACCATGAATCACTGTAGTAAATCACCACTGAGCACTCGAAGATGTAGCTGCTAGAATTTTTTTAATCAGATACGCAAACAAAGAGAGCATCCATAAGATTTCGGGAGATCTAGTTCATTCCTCTAGCAAAAAATAGTCATGTCAAGTGCTGTAAACAGCATCTGTAAGAAACAGTACCTCTGAAAGTTGTTGAAAATCAGTAGGTTCCTTAGACCTGGGAAAGAAACAGGTAGCACAAGGTAAAATACATATGGATAGACACTTTCACAGCTCCCTCCCCTTTGAGCTAACATTAGATTGGGGCTACGAAACTGGGGCTAGCAAAAACAGGCTTGTCAAAGTGGTCCTTAAAATGGAGACGATGGCTTTTGGGGCATGAAGAACTAGAAAGAAAGAACTGAGAAATGCAGAACTGGTTTTGTAATCCTCATTTTCATTCGCGGTCAGCGGGTCCAGCTAGTAATAGGGACGACAAAATATGGGCAGATGATAAGTTAAAAAAAAAAAAAGTAATACTTGTATGCCTGGAAGTAAGAGTTTGAAACAAGTGTGAGTAGCTCATGTTTCCCTTGTGTTTGGGTTTCCAAACGTTTTTACACCTCCTTTTTGCGTCTCTCCCACCACATCGTTAGGAGTACTAAAATGCCCCGGCAGGGAAATGTCAGGGGACGTCCCGCAGCGCCCGGGGCGCGTGATGAGCAGTTTTCGCGTGCAAACCGCTTGCCAGCTTCAGTGAATCCCTACACCCACACGCCAGCAAGGTGCAGGGCAGGGCAGGGCACCGACTTCTCCCATTAACTGAAAATATCTCTGAGACATACTCTTGCAAAATTATAGCCAGGAAAACATACTGACTGACATGGAGTTCATATAACAACTGCCCACCCATTTCATTATTTCACAAATGTGTGATTCGTGCTTGTGAGCTGTCACCGTTAACATTTCCATCTGTCTCAATATTGCTTCTATTCTTAGTTGCTATGTGATAGATGTAGGTGTATGAAAAGGATTTTTCCCCCCTCCCTGTGTCATGAAACAAAATAAATGAAAGCCACAGATATGTGTCCACGCATTGCATGCGGGCAGCAAGAAATCCAAGCATCTTTTCTGCGCTCCCATTACTAGAAGTAAAGGCGGAGTAAGAAACGCGTGCCTGTGGCCTCCCAGTGCTGCTAGAACATGCACCTAATGGGGCAAAACATAAATAAGTCAAAATCTAACCGCAAAAGAACAATATTGCTTTGATCTCCTTTTGAACGTGCCATTTGAGAGACCTATTTTCCTAATCGCGTAAGTATGGGAGTAATTTTAGTTATCGCGTAATCCTAATTGGTCTTTTCCTGAGGCAATCTCAAAGGGAAAATAGCTGTGACGCTCTTTGGCGTTCAAAGGGTTGGGTCCTCAGCTGTGTAGATATTTCCAAATCCGGAGCTTTCAAGGTCCTCATCGCTTGGACAAGCAGAAAACTCTTTGCATAACATAGGCGAAGCCTGCGTTTCTCAGTACCTGTAGGCCAAAACGGGATTCGATGGGATACCTGCAGAAGTGAACGGCCATTTCACAACAGCCTCCAGCAAAAGCGAAATCCGGCTCCAGTTGCTTTATTCCCGTTGTCATTTGAACTCCACGGCAGAGCGCAAACTCTCGTAGTCTCCTGATGAACAATGTCTTTTGATGTCGCTAATGGCTGTGACTGATTTGCACCCCTGGCGCAGCTCCGTGCTTCCTGGGCAGGCAGGGATTAGCCTGGTCCAGTCGGTGGCGTAAGCCGGGCTGCGGGGGGTTGGCCCCTGCTCCTCCTTGGCTAGCGGAAAGCCTCAGGGCTGGGGCATTTGCCATAGAGCCAACTCTGCTGTCGGTAAGTGGTTTCCCCACAGTCCCAGGCTGTTGTATGGTCTCCCGTGGGGAATATTAGTGGTGGGACTGTAATGGACCAAGGTCTTGCCATAAATGGCCAAGCGTATACTTTCTCTTCCCCCTACCTTTTTGTGGTCTGGCCTGTCTTTTCTTTTCTTTTCTTTTCTTTTCTTTTCTTTTTTTTTCCTTCCCGAAATAGCACGCAAAACCCCAATTTAACAAGCGTAAACCGTTACTCTGGCCTCCAATTTATTTTGACATTTGGCAAGAATGATTACGCAACATGTTCGTTAAGTCATAACATTTTCGCTACTTTCCCATTTCAGATCCTTACTGACTCTAGCACATGCGAAAATAATGAACTTATTTATTCTCCAAATGGGCAGTAGACCCCAAACCTCCCAAGAAAACATGTTGTTTACGAATGCAATGCATGCAGAGGCTTTTAAAGCCCTAGGTCTCACCTGGTCGTAAAAAAAAAAAATGGTTAATTTCTGAAAGGGGGGGGGAGGGGTTTATCATCCACTAAAATGTTTATAGGGTTGTGCAGCTAAGGAGGTCTCATCTGACAAGTTGTTTCCTTTTTCTTAAATAGAGCCCCTTCCTCCTGACAAGCCTTTGTGGGACTCGGGAATAATGCAGTAAACAGTCATGATAATAGATCATTAGATGGACCAGCTAAAAGCAATGTGAAAGGGAGCTGGTAGCACAAGGATTACAGAAGGTGTGTGGGCATTTTGACATCCAGAAAACATTATAGATCTGGTCTCAGCTACCTCAGTCTCATGATGATAATTAAGAAATGTGGGTGTAGAAAAGCTCTTCACATGGTTTGGTTGGATTATTGCTGCAGTTCAAAACACAATTGGCACAGACACCCACATTGGACATGATTGCCCTTTGATGAGGCAGACACTGACTTTTTAAAGCTGACATAGTTAAAATTATGTCTAAAGTTTATGGGGCCACAAGCTTCTGACTAGACTCCATTATTATAACAAATGGTAAAATACAAGCTGGAGCAGCTTAAAAAAAAAAAAAAAAAAGTTGAGGCATGTTGAGGAGGAAGGCACCCTGGCAGTGGGAAAGCTTCAGGATTAACCCTCTTCTCATCTGTTTAGCAGGAGTACAAGAACATGGGCAGTGTCCAAGGGGTTTGCTTTGTATGCGTGGTCAGACATCCTCTTTAAAGACACAGTGGAGGGAAGACCAGGGAGGTTGGTTCCAAGGCTGCTTCCATTAATAACCCACAGAGTGTCAAGTCTAGTTCCTATACAGCTTGTGTGTTGTGTGGCAGATCTTCCCAGTTCTTTTGCCTCTATTCATCAACAATACAGAGGTGTTACCAAACTGCCCCCCTCAGCCCCTCTGAGCACCGAACAAGGTGAACAATACCACAAATTAAAAAAAAAAAAAAATGTTCAAGCTTGTTTATAAGTAGAAAACTTTTTTAAGAAAGACTTGTGAATGGTAAGAGAATGATGGAGGCTGTCTAGATGAGGACTGCTCGTGCCTAAGATAAGAAAGACATAACAGTGTAGCTTAACGTCCTCGCTCTTGCAGTGTGTTATTCTGATATTAGAGGCACTAAACCTGCACAGCTACGGAAATGTCGAAGTATCGACTTGAGGCCTGATCCTGCATTCAGGTTTATTTATGCTTTTACATGTTTCACTCCTTAAAACAGCGGCAATGGACAAAGGTTGTATGGTGGCCCAGTGGTCATTCTACATTTATCACAGCTCCCGTTCAGATTTTCCCTGAGGAACCAGAAAAGGCCACACGTTGACAACATAGATAGACTTGCAAAAGTATTTGACATTTCAAAATTACCTTTTATTCCAATATTTTTAACACAAACTCAGTTCTATGTTGTTCTACAGAGTGTTCAAAGAGGCTTTCAGTATTTCCCTCTAAAGGTATCATCAGAAGTCTGACAATGACTCTTGATAAAATATCCAGAGTCAAAACAAAATATATCATGAAAAGACAATGGATTTCAGGGAAACTGGTGGTTATCAAAAGAAAAAGAAAAAAAAAAAAAAAAGAAAAGGCAGCTGATTTCTGACAGCAAGTACCTTTTGAAACCTGACGAACTCTACTGAGAACGGGATGCAGTGAGAGTCATGAGCAGGGGTCGAGAGACTGGAGCTGCTTAGGTGCTTAATTGGGTCTGTCAAATACATGTTCATTCACATCTGCCGAAAGTTTATAAAACCATCTGAGAGGATATTTGGCTGAATTTTGTAAACAGATACCTGATAAAACAGTATTGGCCAGGAAAACAAAAAGCCCTAGCAGTTTTTAAGTGAGGCTATATAATATAGCCTGGGTTTGGGTTTGGAATTTTCTGGTGGATGATAATACATCTCAAATGTCTTTTGCTTCTGTACATGTCACTTGCTGTACCCTGAAGTGTGATACCCCTTATTCTATTGCTGAAAATTAATTGCATCAGAGGAAAAGAAAAAAAAAAAAGAATAATGTATCTATTGGTTATAGAAATAGTCATCCACACAAGGAGTGAATCTCACAGTATTTCCCATATGAATCTCTTTTTATGTCCCAAATTTGGTTTATTGACTAAGTTATTCTAAGTCCTTATACCACATTCATCATTCACCATGGTATCTGAGTATCTTTTGAAGTGACGTGACTAATAACTGTCACATGTTTTGCTCTCATCCTCTTCTGAGGGAACGAGCACTTGAAGCATAGGGGTTTTCCTTAGTTGTTTTGGGTGGGGTTTTTTTTTATTGTGAATAAATCTTTCCCAAAGGCCTTGATGGCGCAAGAGGTAAGAGTTTAATCATAGATTTCACCTGATTCTTCTCTTTCTCCATGGTATTTGCTCCTACATCAGCAGTCGGTCACTCTATCCACCACCTATTCCCCAGGCAGATCTGGTTCTCGTGCTTTTTTCCGCCCACCACCTGTTGTTTTCCGTTTCCCAAATCCTTCACCTAGACTCAGTCATCAGCTGCCCAACCATGGTCTTAGCCCAGGATATCCACTGCTTTTCTTGCCTCTTCTTTTGAGCTCTTTCAAAGACCCAAACGCGTCTGACTTCAGAGGGGCTTTTAATCCCCAGTCTACCACCTTCGGCATCAAATAGTTATTTTTATCATCTACTTTCCCATCCAAGATTTCCTGCAGCATTTCCCAAATTTTAAGGAAACCGAAATATCTGACCAGAAGGCTAAGCCCTTTTTAAGGCAAAGCTAGAAAGTTATTTTGAACTGGCCAGAATTTTGTATTCATTTATCTGGAGGGATTTTCCATACAAAGCGGGGAGGAAATTCAGACTAAAGCGAGGCATCCACTTCAGGGCAGGAGGAAAGCCAAAGGTGACAGACCTTTCAAAATTGTTTTCTTTTGGGTCTGTACCGTCCACTGGCAAGTCAGCCCGGCCAAGGGCAATAGGGAAAGACCAAGGCAATGTACTGACTCGCCTCCTTGACCACCGGAGGCTGTCTCACCAGCTGCTGCTCGTGTGTGACAGCTGCCTGGGGCTCTGATTAGCAGCAGAACTTCTCGTCTCGCCTCTGCCAGGGCTGTAAACACGATGCTGATGTGCGTTATGCCAGTTCCCTCTCAGAAACGGCGAGTCGGGCAGACTTCAGCACGTGCTCCCCCCAGGACGTACTGGGGACGATGCAGCCACAGAGCCAAGTCTTGTTTGGATCAGTGTGTCTTTTTATCTCTCGGTTTGGATTTCCAGTGTGACTTGCAGGTTGGGGTAACCCCCGAGACTGTCCCCACAAAGCCAAGAGCTAATTGCGGGTGGATGTTAATACCTCCCTGCATAGCAATAGCCTCGCCCTCGCTGCAGACCTGTAAGCGGTAATGAGCCACGTGCTGTTCCCGCAGCCAGAGAAATGGAGATAAGAGGGAGGGGGGACTGTGCAAGAAGGTGGTTCAGAGGGTGCAGAGCCCCTGATCCAAGCAACCGTGAGGAAAGGGTGGGGAAGATGTGGAGAGCCCCTGGAAGAGGAGGTGGGTTGTGTGGTGTGAGGGAAGGAGCCCCATGGAGGGGTCTCTGGGGGAAGAAATCAGGCAGGTGCCTGGCATGCTCCGGGTGCTCAGCCTGAACACTCAGCATCGCTGCGAGTTTGGTCAACCTCTTCTCAAGCCTTGTCCAACCTCACCTTTGACGAATCCTAGAAAAAGGCAGCGTAGTCTCTCAGACACTTTGGGCCAGGACACAGCCCTCCCCGTGCCCCCAGGTACCCCTCCCACAGTGACAGCCTGGTCATACCCTCGGAGAAGAGGCATCTGGGCTGTGGCTGAGTTAATTTTCCTTTGTCCATTCTCAAGGGCACTGTCACTGCCTGGCAAGGCAGAGACTACGTGGAGGTATGGTAACATACATAGGCAAGTGATAGGGAAGGAGAATTACAGGGTTGCGTTGCTCAAGCACGTACGGAAGGGATATGCTTTAAGGTACCTGAGAGTACTCCCAAAGCCCTGTGTATTACACTAATACAAAAAAAATGTGATGGAAGGCTGTTAGTGTTTGTCTGAAGACTCTACCAGGTTATTCATAAAGATTAATTTTAACATACCTCTCTCTTCGGGAAATGAGGAGAGAGAGAAAGCACTGGACCAGAAAGCAGCCCAGGTCAGGAGCCTGCAACACACTTACATAGGCAATTTAAACCAGCATAAACACCCACCCCTCTCCCTGCTGGGTTAGCCCCAGCCTGTGGCAGGTCTCTGGGCTGACCGGTTGTATGGCTGGCAGGTGGCTCCCGGCGACCGCTGTGGACCACCTGCCAGCAAGAAGGTGTGGGAGAACCAGGAGATGATGGGCAAGCAGAAATGATGGAGAGCAGTGGAGCCACAGCAGCCGCAGGCTGGCCCACACTGGGGGAGCAGTGCTCGGATGGAACAGAAATAGTGGTGCATCTTGCCCAGTATGGGGGAACGCAGGATGAAAGGTCCATCTTCCCAGCAAGCCGGCTTAGCAATCCCTTGGCCATCTGCGAGTGTGTCCTACCTGGCTGTATCCGAAACCTTGATGGGGGAAACTATCCGCCGCCTTCTGAGTCCGTGCTTTTTGTGGGATGTTAGTAAAGATGAATGGTTAGCTAAAAATCAATGGGCTAAATTCAGATGGAGGTCTAGGACCAGTTTGTCAAACAGCAAGATGTGTTTTTGTCAGACAGCAAGAATGTGTTTTTCCTACACTTGTCTTTCATTTGTGTTAGTGCTCGGGCTCAGCCTGTTTTCCTGAGTCTCTCTGAGCCCATCAGTACGTGGAATTAACACAACGTTAATTTACTGCGAGGGTGAGGTCCTGACAAAAGCACAGCAAACCCCAAACTGCAAAATAAACTATGTTATCAGTTACACTTCCCCAGCTCTGGTAACTGGTGCAATTTTCTGGCAGTTAACAGGGTCTAAATTAAGAAACTAATCAGAAATAATCCTCTACATTATACTGGTTCTTATTTACTTTCTTTTATCTTGATACAACTTCTTAAAAGGATATTTCTAACAGATCTTTTAAACATTTCTAGTAAGAGGCAATAGACAAAATGTCATAATTTCCATATGAAGGAGTTTCTCTCAGTGCAATTCCTATCTAAGAAGTCATTTTACCCTAATACGGTCCCACAGTCTAAGTAACATATTCTGTCGCAATGACTTTTGCATCAAAACAATTTTTCTGTTTCATATCCGAGAAGAAATGTTGAATATTTAAATTCCATATCCTTTTTGATCTTAATTCCCATCACAGAAGAGCTCTTTAGGCCTCATCAATGTGCTCTAGGTGCAATATCAGAGTATATTTTTCATATTATGGGATCTAACCCAAATTAAGAAACTAAAGGGGAAGAAGCTATACGTGCCTGGAAGGGAAAGGGATTCAGCCCAGAGCACGTAGCAGGGTAAAGCATCAAACAGAAACGTAACAAAAGTCTAAAATAATGGGTTTAATGCCTTGCTGCAGAGTCCTTGCTTAAAATCTAGCACTTGGCTCTCTTCTGATTTAAATACTTTGCATTCCTGTTGACTTCAGTGGTGTTTATATTCAAATAAGTAAAGGCACCATAAGGCCATATAGTACAACTGTGGGTTGCAATAAATTATAGTGGATTAAATAGGATAACTAATGAAATACAAAGAGGTGTTTAAAGCCACCACTCCCTTGTAAGCATTTACATTTCAGCTGTATAAATTACAAGAAAAATAAACAGTGTCCAGGAAATAAATGTAGATAATGTTGTCTATGAATTCATACTCCAATGGCACGAGTCCTGAACCACCAAGAGGAGGCCCCACTAAACGTCTCGCCAAAGCCAGGGGTGGATTTTACTTGAGTATTCTTTGAGTCACATCCAACCCTAAAAATAGAGGGGCTTTGGACACATCAGGTAGAAGGAAAAGATAGGAGAGGAGCCAGCTAAAGGCCCATGGGTCAGCCCATTTGCGAGATGTTGGATGGTGGGAGCAGGCTGCTGTGCTCTGGGAACATGTATGGAACGTGTGTGATTGCTTTCCTCCTGCTTGACATTCTGGCCATGTGGGTTTTGTGGTGGTGGCCCTGTCCCCGCTGGCGGATGCTCCTGCCCTGCCACCACCCCTTCAGAGTTACCCTGTCCTTGCACAGTATGGCTTCTTCCTGGGATAGAGAAATCGATATGTTTTCCCATTTGAGACATGGTGTAGAAGTTGAGGCAAGTTATTTTTAAACATCTTAAAATTTGTATTGATTTTCTGAATCAATATTTCAGGATTTTTGAATTCCAGAGTAGCCACGCCTCCGCCCTGTGTTTCATTCCCATCTCTCTGCATCTATAAATGATAGTCCAGGCACATCACGTGCCGCAGAGAGAGAACTGGCTGCGCATCCATCTGCTCCCATACTGTACTCGCGAGGAGGAAAACAATATTTTGATAGGAGTACCACAACTACAACTATACTGGTGCTAATTACTATTTAAAGCAATTCTGCAGTGCAGGTCAATGAAATCATTTCATCTGGCCAATGCAGAGAAATACAGGCCCCTGTGCAAATCCCGCTCCCTGGGGCTGGGCTGGGTGTTAGGGTGGGAGGAAAGAGGGAGCGGGGACAGCACCCTCTTTGTTGGCATTTTTTGCTGTGCATTACTGCTCCTTGGGGAATGGGCAAGCACAAGACCCGATGGTGGCCCGCACGTTGACTCTGCTTGCACGCCACCCGGGCGCTCCTCTGCCGCGGATAAACAGACGATCCCTTTTATCCGGACGAGTGAAAACTGCCGGACGGACACATGGCTGCCTATTAATCTCCAAAGTGGAATGTAGTAATGTTTATACACAACATGGTTCCAGTCGTTAAATTAGTGGAAGATTAACAATCCCAAGTGTTCAATAAACAGAAAAGACAGCAAACAAATGAAACGTGTTAGTCAAGGGAAATTTTGGCTTTAATACAACTAATCCAGTACTTGTTTCTTGAGCCACAAGTCAAAGTAACTGGAGGAGGAGAACATAATGTGGTCTGGGTTTCATTTTGAGGGCTCTATTTAATTTTTATTGCTGCACTGGTAATTTTACTTTGCAATTAACAAAAATGTCTACTGTTCCTCAGATACTTCTCTCTTTAATGCTTTAGGTGCTTAACATGGAAAATGTTTTGAACTCTAGAGTTGCTTCTTGGGTAAAATAGCTCGATACCCTATTGAAAAAAAAAATCGCTTGGATTTATCTTTAAACACACCAGCTCATTAAAAGTATTGACGTGGCTGTGCTTTAAAGAGCGACAGAACCAAAGCACCTTAACCTCTTTGGGAAAATGAAGACAGCTATCTAAGCGTAGCATAAGATGCCTTAATATGAAAGCAGCGCAGGGCAGGAGAGCTAGAAGAACTATTTAATGTTTACACATGCTTTTCATTCCCAAGGATCTTCGCGTACCCTGGGAGGATCCCTCCTGCCAGCTCCGGGCCGGAGCAGGGCCCCGTGGGTGGTGGGCACCCCAGCACAGCTCCTGGCCCCTGGCGCCGAGCACCCGTCCTCCATCTCCCCTCCCTGACTGTTTGTTTTAGATCTCTTATCGCCCATCACCCTCTGGGCAATATCGCTGAGCAGCCCGCACCTGGCAAACGGAGTGCTTGAGCTTGATGTCAAAGGAGATTTTAGTTGCTTAAAAAAGAAAAAAACTACAAAGGAGGGCTGCGAACCTGGGGTTTTGGGGGGCTTGCTTATTTTTAGGACAGACCCAAAATAAGCTCTCCACAGCTATGCACTGAGAAGGATTTGGTAAGGCGCGTACTTACCATCGGCTCTGACAAGAAGCCTGGCTAAGTTTATTAAACCCCTGGAATCTGATCCCTTTAAATATTAAAAATAATCCACTGTATTGCATCTAATTGAAACCCACTGAATACTTAGAGGAAAGGAGAGATGAGTCAATCCCAACACCTTTCACCCACAAGTGCACCAAGAGTTTTCTGATCTTCTTTAATCAT
Source organism: Burhinus bistriatus (assembly GCA_013397275.1). Taxonomy (NCBI): domain Eukaryota; kingdom Metazoa; phylum Chordata; class Aves; order Charadriiformes; family Burhinidae; genus Burhinus; species Burhinus bistriatus. The sequence goes on along the minus strand of VYXH01006860.1, from coordinate 140,328 downwards.
AGAGCTCCAATGGCCGGATTCATCACAGGAGTGCATCTCCAGCCATCTAATCTCTCTGCACTCGACTCGGGTTTCCCCATCCCCAGGAATCACACACAACCTCTTTGGGGAAGAGGGGATTTTCTTTTCCCTTCCCGCATCTGCGACTCACTCGGAGCCTGCTTTTTTGTTGTTGTTTCGTGCCTTCTTTCCTGTCCGCTGCGACGGAGCTGTGGCCGGGCTGTTAGCAGGGAGGTCAGGGGCGAGCGGGGAAGGGCTCGGGCGCCATATGCCAGACACCCGGTACACTGGATATTCTCAGGCACAACCCAGATACTTTGCCCTTTGCTCAGGTGCTGGGTGTTTAATGCCTCCAAAATGACAGCAGTAAGGCAGAGACACTTGTGAGACAAATTCTCAAGTTTAGCGAGCGTCGGAGCATCAGGGAATGATAAACCCAACTTTTAATTTTGCTGCTGGGTCAGACGCATTCTCTCCTTTCTTTTTTCTGGTTCTCGCCTTTTGGGTCGTGCTGTCATCCTTGATAGCCACCCTCCACCCCGCAGTGCAGGGTTGGCGTGGCACGGCTCCACGTTGGCCACAGGACCCTGTGGTCAGGACAAAGGGTGAATTATCCTCCCGGGTACCCCCAGCCCTTCTGCATGGGGAAGAGGGATTTTGTGCCTGGTTTAGGAGTCTCGCTGTCCAAGCAGCGTGTGGGGCTCCTGCAAAACCCCAAAAGGGAAGCCTAGAAATTTGGGGAGGTAGCCCAGGGAGGCTGTCAAACCCTCCCTTGCACCAGCCAGGGCCAAACCTCATAACTTTGTACTGCATCCAGCTCTGGAGTCCTCAGCACAAGAAGGACATGGACCTGTTGGAGCGGGTCCAGAGGAGGGCCTCAAAGATGATCAGAGAGCTGGAACACCTCACCTATGAGGACAGGCTGAGAGAGTTGGGCTTGTTCAGCCTGGAGAAGAGAAGGCTCCAGGGAGACCTTGTTGTGGCCATTCAGTACTTAAAGGGGGCTTATGAGACAGATGGGGATGGACTTTTTAGCAGGGCTTGTAGCAATAGAACAAGAGGTAACAGTTTTAAACTAAAAGAGGGTAGATTCAGACTAGATATAAGGATGAAATTTTTTATGCTGAGGGTGGTGAAACACTGGAATGGGTTGCCCAGAGAGATGGTAGATGCCCCATCCCTGGAAACATTCAAGGTCAGGTTAGATGGGGGCTCTGAGCCACCTGATCTGGTTGAAGATCTCCCTGCTCGTTGCAGGAGGTTGGACTAGATGACCTTTAAAGGTCCCTTCCAACCCAAACTATTCTATGATTCTGTGATGCTAACTCCCTCCCTGCAGTCACTTGAGGGTTCGGTCCCTTTGCAGCAGCCCTTGCGATGCTAGCACGTGCATCCCAGCACCAGCTGCAGCCACCACCTGCCTGTACCTCACTCCACGCTCATCGGCCATGTCCTCCACCAGCACATGCATGGTGTTGGTTAGCTGTCACATAAGGTGACATTGCCTGGGTAAGTGCGCACACGCATTTGGATGGGAAGGAGCATATGTGTGTGTGTGTTCATCACTCGATGTATGTGGTAATTGTCACGTATGACTCATATTCCATTTCTATGACAGTTGATGCCAGTAGAGACAACTACAGGAGCAGTGGCAAGGAACAAACACAGAAGGGGCGTGCTCGCCGAACAAGTACGTTCATGAGCAGCTTAATAAATTTGTATATAATAAACACATGCATTTCCTCGTTTGCAAAAGACTAATCTGCACCTACCACAGAGCTCTGTTATAGAAACAGTTTTATGCACATAAATTGTGCTGAAATCCCTGACTAGAAGGCATGGGACAAGATCCAGGGTACAGATCCCCCCATGTGACAGAAAGCTGGCATAACTCTAGCAGGCATGAGAAGAGACCAATTATTTTAATTGTTTGTTGGAGTTTTATATTCTCTTTTGCTGTAGCTGCAGAGTGACAATTCTGAGCTATTAGGTGGTATTTTCTTCAGCAAAAATGTTGTGGTTTCAGTGCCTGTGATGAAAAGGGTAGGTTTCACCGCTTTGTCCTGTCCACGTGCAGCCTACAAACTATGTCTAATGAAAGATCTTTGGGTTTGTAATTCCCGTCTTCGCTGTTTCACATAATCCTTTCCCTGTTAAAATGAGCTCGGCAGACGTTGTTCATTGAAGGCGAAATTATGCTTGATATTAAGAGCAAGTACCCTGTGCTATTTTTAAGGCACAGGGTATATTCTGGCCACCCAGCAAGCTCCTTGCAGACCAGAGCCACAGCAGCTCTTTGTGGGCTGGATGCAAGGTAAGCCTTGAGGCTGTGAGATCCAAGTGCCACCAACCCCAGGGCACTGACACACAACGCAGACGCCCAGGAGAGGCTATGGCCACAGTTTGGCCAACCCCTGGGTGCAAGGGGTGGGCTGGGTAAGCGCTCGCCCACCCTCCTTCATCTCGTTTGGTCACAGCCTGGCCGATTACAAAGACTTTATGTAGTTGAGCAGAATTTGGGTTCGGTCCTCGAAGATGCTGAGGGTTTTCTAGTCCCGCTGATGTTTGTGTGGAGCATCAGTGGCTCCGCTGTGTGTGCTGCGATCGCTGAATCACCGGAGAGTGGTGTCACAGCCCAGTCATCTTCTTACAAATGCGACATGCCCGCAACCTCCAATTGTGTTTATAATCCATTGCAATTTTTAGCATTACTTGAGTCGGAAAAGTTTATTTCCATGAACTTTCCATCCCTTTAATGTGAAAAAATAGCAAAGACAGGTAACTAGGAAACATGACTAAACATAATTAAACATAAAATGCTTGTAGTGTTACAAGAACTGACCTCAGCCAATTAAAATTATTAATAGAAAAAATACTCTAGTGTCAAAACCCAAGTATATCAGCAGCATTCTCATTTGTGTAATCAGGATTAGTTTATATTTCCTGACAACCGAGTGAGAGGCAGTCCAAATTGTAGCTTCTTGACCTTTTTCTCATTCAAAAATAGGTCAAGATACTACATGAATAAAATGAGGAGTGTAAAGACAAATTTGTGGGGCGAGACTGAATCGCTGATTATGTATTGACTAACTATGGACCTTTTAAGAATGTTACCCTTTTCAAATATTGACTTTTTTATTGCTTCTCTTACAATTGCAATGGGGGGAATTTAAGAGCCCCACAAAGTACTTTATCATATTATTAGTTTATCAGTAAATTTAGACCTCGTACATCAATCACTACAATGCATAACCTCCACTGAGACAGAAACCAGATGTGCGTGCTTCTGCTTTCTTCTTTGTAGTATCTACAGCATCATTAGTGCCTGTGCTACAGTTTAAATTGAATTCAGCAAAAAGCAATGGTCTTACCCCCCTGCAAGCAATCTGATATTGCTGGAGGGATAAATCAACATTATGTTGATTGACAACTCGTACTCTTTCTTACTCATTCCCTGTTGCTGCATGGAAAAGGGTGAAGTATAATTTGTGTATGCAAAAAAGAATTTTCACTAGCTAAGTATAGGGAAAAGATACTCGGTTTCAAGGTAAATGCTGTAAGGCGGGCATGCCGTGACAACGACACCGAGAGGCTCGCTACGCTGAATTAACCAAACCGAAATCGCCAGCAAAGGGCCTGCCTGCCCGTTTCTTCCCCCTGCAGCCTGCGGTGTAGCTTTCCTTTTGAGTGCCACTGAGTTCTGACGCCTGTGCAACCCAAATGGGGAAAACGTAGCTGCACCCGAGACAGGCTGGGAGGTGCCGTTTTTCAGACATGACAAGAGAAAACTCTTTCTGGGGTCTCCTGGGAATCCATGGGAAACGTCAGGATGTCTGACCGTTGCATCCTACGTATCCCACAAATTTCCAAGGCGAGGGTATATGTATACCTCCAAGCTTATAGTATGTCTTGCGGACAAAGGAGCGGAGCTCTGACCAAGGCAGGGTCTCCATGTGGTTACTATCGGTTTCTTCACAAACTAATACCTTGTGGGCCCAATCTTTTGGGGCTCATTCATACAAAATTCTCCTTGAAGTCAGGGTCTGATTGAAAAATAAGGAGCTCAGCTTGTATGTGCATTAAAAATCCAAACAGATCATTATTTACATGACTTTTTCATTTTCCCAGTAATCAAGCACTGGCTGGTAATAATCCCCAAAGGGCTGATTATACCGGCAAGATACAGCAGCTCTCTGACCACACCTCTTCCCCAGGAAAATCTCTATATCGGGGCAAAAGGCAGTGTGTTTCTAGCAGAGCAAAATGAGAATTACAGCGCATGGTTGCCTGGAATTGATGGTTCTCACGTTCTTAGCAGAGCCAGGCTGGAAGCGCGTACCAGAGAGTGAGGACTTGTCAGGCGGTCCATAACACACTTCCCTTCCAAAATTAAAAAACTTGTTCTGATTGCAAGCAGACTTTTTCAGAATATGTGCCTTCTCCTTCACTCCTGAGAACAAGCCAGCAGATGCTTGGGTGTCTCTAAAGCATGATACTCGCTGCTGCTCATCTGCATGTCTAGTGTACCGGGAGAAGAGTCCTTCCTCCAGGAATAACATGTGTGTAATGTATTACGTTACAGCTAATTAAAGTAGCCTCTGCTGCTGCTGTTAAACTTGACTCATAGATCATTCCAAATATTTGCAGGCATCTTCTTATGAACACAGAATATTAAAACTGTGCTGTCTTATCACTATGCAAAAAGGCTGACGTAAACATGCTGCCCGGGTGAAATCAGGCACCCACACTAGTACAGTCGTACCTGGAGAGCTGAATGGGATCATGGAGAGAGGTCCAAAACGGTAAAATAAAATGCACACGTTAACTTCACAAGTTCCAATTACGGTCCCAGTGTTTGAAATTGCACTCAAACTTCCACCTTGCTGTGAGATATAAGGTTATACCGGTATATTAGAGTGGGGAAAGAAGTGGCTGATGTATTCCTAATGGCAGAATTTGAATATTACAGAAATAGCCGAGCAGGACTTGGCCTGAAGAGCTACCTTTATTAGCGACTATGTATCAGACAGCAAGAGCTGGGCGTGATTCCTCAGGCCCAGGCTGTTAGCAAGGACTTTGAAAAACCATCTCCTTTCTTGTAAATTGAGTAGATTTGGACTGGAAATCGCTGGGACAAAAGAGGTGGAACTGTCTTCACAGCTCAGTGACGCTTTTAGTTCAAACACGCAAAACCGAACGCCCAAGTGCAAGAAGGATGGTAATGTGGTACTGGAACATGATTTTTAAAGAAGTTCTTAAAGCTGCAAAGGATATTAACCACCAGGATTGTTTCCCTTAATATATATTAAAAGCTTTTTTATATGAAAGGCCTTAGGTGTACTCAAATTTCAAACGCCTGGGATATTTTATTACTTTACTGATCTAATAAATGCAGGTGTTTCATAGCAAAAGCACACAGGCAATCAGACTGTCTGAAGGCAGCAATGAGTTGCACACATTTCTCCTAGTATAAATAAACGGCCGCAAGCGCACCGAAGCGGATGGGCCTTTGGCGTTAATTGCAATTAGATGGCAGTCAGGCTTTAAGGTGTAGAAAGATACTTGTTGTAACCACTTCATAAAAGATGGGATATCGTCTTCTGAAAATCCACCGCCTGCAATTTTACCAGTTGGGGCATGGGGGAGGGCGGAGGCGAGGCCACGATGGCCGGTGCCAGGCTAGGGGCGAAGTGGGTGCCTCTCCCACGGGTGGCTCTCGCCGTGAGGTGCCGTGCCACACAGGCACCCGCGTGCGCTCCCGCTTGCCGCAGCCAGCCCTGGCCGAGGAGCGTGCCATCTCTCTGTCTTTACCAAGATCAAATGGAGCTACTCAATCAGGGGATGCCATTATTGCCTCCATCATGCAATTTCCACTATCAATAATTTACTCTATTTGCCGCACAGGCAGAAGGGGGAAACGGCAAGACAGATTTTTGACAGGAGGGAAGGAAAAACCCACCCCGCGGGCAGCCGGGCAGAGCCGAGCGGGGCGTTTCGCCCGGGATCCGGCGGCCGCCCCTGGCTTCGCCGGCGGGGGG
>VYXH01006860.1:108052-133488 GCA_013397275.1 Burhinus bistriatus | reverse complement strand
CCGGGACGTGTGAGCGGCGCTAGGTCGGGCGTCTGCGGTGGTGGGTGCGCGGGGAGGAGGAGGAGGAGGAGGAGAGAGGAGAGCTAAGGTCCTACCCACGGGGTTTGGTTTCGTATCGGTGTGGAAAACACTTACCCTCCAGCCGGGAAGGAATTGGCCTTAGACGGTAAATTTGGTTGGCAACGGTTTAATACATACTTTAGAAGCCTTGCACTATCCCACTGACTTTTTTTTTTTTTTTCCTCTCTTTTTATAGGATTAAAAGCATAAGGTGTTACAACTGTGGGCTGCGCTTGCTTTGCTTGTTTATTTTTAAGAGGTGCTGTTGGTATCTTGGTTTGCACATTACGGTTAAAATATGTACTTTTCCTTTCAGTTTATTGTAGTTTGCTGTTCTGAGGTTATGACTATTGCGAGATCAATAGTCATTACTTATTTATGTTTCTAGTAACACAGTTCTAATGAATGCAAAGAATCTATCCTGGCGATACATTTTTTTTTCCTCAGCAAGTATTTCTGTAATCTTTAATTCATGGTGTGATAAGTACATAAAATGAATTTCCGTGGTCGTCTTTAGATAGGAGCAAAGGGCCAGGCAATGAGCTACCCGCTCGCAGGCAGGAGCAGCTTTCACGTCACTAAGTTTGAGTGGCTGTTGGGCAGCAGAAGCGAAGGGGTTCCTTCTGCTTGCACGTGGTCGGCTGTCTCAAGCGAGAAGGTCGTCATATCGTCCTGCTCGTTTGTGTCAGGTAGCGCCTTGCTGCAAATCAATGGCCCCGCTGGCAGAGCAGGAGCGCTGCCTGCGAGCGCTTGGGTGAAAACTTGACCCTGGGGATGGCCCACAGTATGGAAGAATGTAAGCAGAAGGGACGTTCTTGGCTCTGTCGGGGCTGTGAATCCTGGGGTTTGGCATGCAAGAGGAGGTAGCAGCTGTCAGGGGGATGCTTATGGCTCCCCGCATGCAGAGCGGCAGGGCACTGGCTGTGTAAACAAACGCAAGGAAAGGGAGAAAGCAAACTGTGGTGTTCTCCTGCCTGCTCCAGGAGTGGTGCCATCCCTCACCTGTGTCTCAGAGGAAAGCAACGGCTCCATTTCAACTCCTAAAATACCTTGAAGAAGCTGGTACACGTTTCAGCTGTTTACCAGATACAGGAGCCTTTCTACAGGGCTCTGTAATTCACAACAATTTTCTGCTGTGGTACTATCACTTAATGTTCAGCTTCACTGAACCTCGGCTGGGAAAACCCATTTGTAAGTAGCATGCCTTCTGTTCACATTGCCAGTGCTCTCTGCTTTCCGGAGCTGCAGGGTAGGTCCTGTTGTTATATGGCTGTGAAATCAGGGTAAACCAGGTCAGAAGGATCAAGAACACTTCATCTGAATAATCCAGATATAACAGTGGAGGAAAATGGGAAAGGACTTTTATCTTGGAGGGAGTAAGGCTAAGCTGAAAAAAGTTTCATTTCAAGCAGTGTGCTTTGAAACGCGAAGGCATTATGTTGTAGTGTAGTGATACGGGAGTACTACAATATGCTGGAATACTACGAAATGTAGTGCACAGATGCAAAGGATTTTAGATTCATTAAAATGTGAAAGAATATAGTGGAAAATAAGGATCTGCTCTTTTGCTTAAAAGCTTTGCATATAGTGATGGTGCTGAGCTGAAAGTAGCTGCAGTTGAAAGTCCTTGCAGTACCTGTAGCACTTTCTGCAACTGTTACTGTGCTGTTACAGTGAGGAAAACAGGAAGCTGCATGTTGAGTGCAGTTCTTTGCTGGAATGCAGCTATAAAAGCAGGTCATGAGGAACTTGTGAGTAGGAGACCCTCTGATCCCTTCTAAGCCTGCATGAAGATGAGAAACAATTCACTCTGAATTGTGTAGTAAGTGTGGTCCTATTTTTTTTCAAGTAGTATTTCCCGTATCTGCCTTCCTGGCTTGTATAAAAGGCTGAAATGTTGTTCTAAGAATCTGCCCTGTGCCTACACTAGCAATCTCATGTTAGGCATTGTGTGAACTGGTGGAGGCTCCACTAGAAGAGGATATATGCTTTTAATAGGTTAATTGCTGACTTGTCTTGACCTGTTTTCAAGCGTATGTTGTGAGCGCTTGGTTCCTCCTAAATAGCTAAAATGCTGCTTAATTAGGAAACTCTCAATCATTTCTTAGAACAGTTCACATGCTGGCATTCTTGGTAATGCTTAGCTTTGAACACCCTTTAAAAGGAAGCTTTTAAAAACGCTGAAGCTAAGCTATTTTTGTTATTGCCAAAATGAAGTGGTAACTCCTCTTTGTCACCACGCAGACATAATGTCCTCTGTTCCAGCTAGGAAGGTGTCGTGTGTAACAACTCCTTTGTTCCCTGCAATACACCATTAGGAAGCAGTACAGGTGTGTACTGAGCAAGCTGCCTGATGCACAAGCTGGGATGGGGCTGTGCCCACTGTCTGTCAGCTCACAAACCTTACTGTTTCCCTTCCTTATTCATACCTATTATTCGGTCTTATCTTTGACTGGAAGTTGTTTGGGGCAAAGATCATCTTGCCTGTCTTCTATTCCTGGTACCTGACAAGGACTTCAGTGCTCTTGTAATACAAACAATAACAGATTTTGCTACGCAGTATAGACAGGCCACTCTGCCGTGGTGCCTTAAACTTGCACGTTATCAACATAAATCCTTATGCTGCTTGATTTGGAAACACTGGAATATACAATAGCAGAAGAATAAAATGCTTTAATTTTGGAGATACATGTGGGAGTTAATAGGGTAACCATTATACTATGGCCCATGTCATCTGATATAATCTTATGATGGCCATGTTACTTGCGATTCTAGGCTCTGAGCAGTCCAATGAGGAACGCTGTTTGCAGAGGTTGTGCACAACAGGACAAACAGTCACATGCATAAAGTATAAGCGATCTGTAAGGTCAGGCTCATATTTTTCTTCTTTTCACCATTCAGGACCTAATTATCAGGCAGCTATAGACTGGTGGAGTTCAATGGTTGCACCCACCAGTAACAATCAACATGAAGCAGTCTGAAATACTGAAGATGCTATGGACTTGACTGAATAGGCAACAGTCTTACCAAAAAAAAAGCCAACCTCATCTAGGGCGCAATTTCTACCCTTTATGAATTGTGAACAGAGGGTTGGCTGGGATGCTGCTGATTTGATGTGATTGTAATCCTTTAGTAACACTGATACTAGTGGTAGCAGAATGTCCCATTACAGCATAATTTAGACATCACAAATGGCTACAGCTGTCTGAAGATGAGTACCACGGACAACCGGAGGAAGCAAAAGGAAACTTCACTTAGTGAATTTTCATGCCCCAGTGACAGCTGCCGTAAGGCTGTAGCAGTTGTATACTTTCCTTGGTAAGAATATCGTATCTTTCAGAGAAGTCATTTTTTGAAACCAGTTAATTAGGACAGTTATTTCTGGCCGTGGCATTTGTACAGAACAGAAGGCATGATTGTTCTTATGTTTGTTTCTCTGAGTCCTTTGATCGACTAGAAGCTCTCGATGCTTTATGCTATAAATTACCTCAATACTTTGGCAGTTCATTTCTTTTCTTGTACGCTTGGTTAGGAAAATGCAGAAATCCTTGTGACTCAGCTTCAGACTACTATAAATTATGAAGAAATGGGGGAGGGGGGTCACATTTCAAATTAGGAAAGGCAATTCTAGGAGGATGGGAGGAATACTGGTTGCTAAATTTGAGATAAGCATCTCTTCGTATCTCAAAATCTGAGCAGCTACCGCCACCTAGAGATGCACGAACCGAACATGTTGCTATGGCTGGCTCTTGCAGGTGGGGCTGGACAATTAAATGAGTGAGGCTGCTAATCCCAATCCTTCTAGTCTGCAGCAGTAAGTTTAGTGTATGCATACGGGCTTTATTTAACCCTGTAACTGAGGTGGTACCTGTAAATTCTGTTCTAGCGGTGCAGGTAACTAACCTTTATACAGTTTTCCTTGTGTGGCTCAAATAAGTAAACAAGAGGGATCACTTTCAGTAAATAATTTGCTGACTGAACTTTAGGCTGTGTCTAAAAAAGTATTTGCAAGTCAAATTTATACTGGCTTGTTACAGCTGTCAGTGAGACTTGATAGTGTGTCCAAAGCTTGCACCAAAAAAGTGCAATGTAGAACTAGTCCCTTAAGGATTTGAGTTGGGCTGGGGGCGTGTGTGTGCCCCCACCCCAGCACTGAACTCTGCTTGGTAGGGGGTGTCCTTTAGTAGATACTTCATGGAATAGGGGGAAAAAAACACCCTCACCCTTATTTTTCTTATAATGTATCAACTCAGTAGCCTTTAGCTTGTTTTCACCAGATACAGGGTTTTCCCAATTTCAAAATTAAGTATTGAAATTAGACTGGGTATATGGGTATTTGTTGCTAGCTCAAATCTAACAACACGGAATACACTTTTTATACCCGCCCCTTGGTTCTTAGGACATAGTTTCCTATTTTGTTTTGAGATCACAGCTTCTGATTTTTGTTTTGCACATCAGCCTTTGGCCATAGCAGGTTATTCCTCTGCATTTGAGAGAGAAGAATAAGCACTGTTGCCTATTTAGTTTGTGAGGAACTGCTTATAAAGAGAAACACTGTGCCTTTTTTTACCCACTGAACTCATAATCTCATGTGCAATTACTTCTGTTTGATTCTTTACAGACACAGTACATTTTGGGGGCTTTTATAATAACTACTAGCTTATGGCTGTCAAATGCCTGGTGGAATAAGAAACCCAACACAACTAAACCTCAAGGGGAGTTGAGAACTTCCATCTTGCAGAACCTTGAAAATGCAGACCACTAGTTGATGGCATGTACTGCATATCTTTCCAGGTTATGGTTTCAATAATTTCTTAAAATACTTAAATCTGTCAGTGCAAAGTATATCAGGGTAAGTGCTTAACTTATAGCTCTGTTCTGAGGGAACAGAGTTTTCCTGGGGCAAACTGAGGAGCTGTGATACAGGAGCATTTGCTGTTCAAGTCAGGAGCCAACTGCAGACTGGTTATACCATAGGATGTATGAGAGCGCTGTTGTACCAAAGTAGGGTTTGAAAAAGTACCCTTGGCTTACCTGGAGTTCCACATCCAACCTCAGCCTTTCTAGTATGCGTACTGGGCTACAGGTAGACTTGTAGTTCCTTGCATGCATGGAGCAGAAGGAGTCTGGAAAAAGATCGAACTAGGCAAAATCTTGAGCAAAATGCTGTTATATGCTCTCTATTAACTCAGCATGCAAAAGACTTGGAGCATGTCGCTGCAGTTAAGGCTGTAACAGTGAGAACAGGACTAAGTCCTTTTTTTTTTTCTTCCCCTTCCCCCAGAATCCTGTAGTACATATCTTATAAAAGAGAGTTAATCTTGTGCCAATGCTAGTGCATGTTGTGCCTTATCTAACGTGATCAAAACACTGCTTTCTTTAAACATAACAGCTCCTGGAGAAATGCAGTTTTTTCTAGATCCAGGAATTAAAGGTTATGATCTCTGGATTCCTGAGTCCGTTATGCCATTTACTTCCTAAGCTTGGTGCAACATTTAGTATCCATATGGTTTAGTTTACCCTTCTTTACACTGGCCATGGCACTCTCGGTGAGCGTTTAGTACTTGATAAACTGAGATGAAAAGAAATAAAATCTAAACTGTATTGAAGGGCTGGATTAGTAAGTAAACCAACCTCCCCTTAGTCGTAGCTGTCACTGTACTACAGAAGTGTATGGATGCTGTGGGGATGAGCGACAGGACTTGTTTTGTGGTATTTCTAGATAATTGTGCCTGCTGGCTGCCTGCATTAAGACTTGGATCTTCACTTGCTATTTACATTCCTTTTGAGTTGATAATCCAGTTTGACTGAGCTGTAAATGCCAAGAGAGAAATGCTATTTGATAGAATTTGTACTGAAAGCCAGTGTGAGTCCAAGGGGGAAGCAAAGCCACTAACAAGTTCAAGCTGGCAAGGGTAACTTAACCAGAACCGGTGCCAGGAAACTGTGGTGAAGTATGAATTTGCTGCTGAACGTCATGACCGCCCTTTATCTTTATAATGGGTTGAACCAAAACTAGAAATAAACACATCTGAAGTTCTCCATTTTTGCTTTTCCAGATATAAACATTACAGTTTATGTCAATGTCATGGTTATTTTTTTTTTGGTTGGCAGCTAATGTCCTGCAGACTGGTGAAGAAGGATTGTTTTTATTTTATGGGAGGCAAAGAAGGATGTTTCATGTCTCATTACGACAGCAGGGTACTTACTGGTATGGCGTTGTCAAGTTGCTGCCAATGAAATGGTGCAAAGAGAGGATAACCAAGTGCTTCTTTGCATCTTCTTGCAGAAATACAAATTTTGTGTAATGACTAGTAAAAGAATGACTGAAAATGAGTTTTCCCCTTACGGTTATATGATTGGCATCTGAATTTGAAATAAAGAACAAACTTTCCTGTCTTGGAAGACTCATTTTAAGTCCTTTTGTATTTTGCACTAGTGATTCACATGTGCTGCCCCCAGTGCAAAATTATTGTCATTGTAACTGCAAAAGTAGCAGGAATGTTAACAATAATCAAGGATGTTGCAAAAGGATGAGTGAGTCAACTCAACATGCCTCCATGAAAGAAAAAAAAAAAAAAACCAAACCAAAACCAACTAACCAAACCAAAAAAACCAGCAGAAATAAGATCTAAGAAACTAATCAGAAGTCTAAGCCTCCAAAGAAGTCTACCTCCCAGTTTGACAAACCTAGACGCAACATCTTGAATTCCATAATCCTCAGGCATGAAGTCGTATCACCTGGTTCTTAATCAGTTTTTTTCAACACAGATACTGTGTATTTTTTCCTTGCTCTGATTCCTGTAACTGTTACAAAAATTACAGAAGCTTATGCTTGGAAATACCAGAAATCATTTCCCCTGCCTCTAGCTAATGGAACGACAGCTATGCAATGAGAGCTAGAAAACACAATAAATAACTTCCATGTCTACTCTAAATTAAACACTTTGGAGCAAGTTTTCAGTTGCAAAGCACCGCCAGACCTGTTAGTATTCGAGTTGTACTCACTAGAAAATGACTGCAGGGGAACTGCTGATAGTCCACATATCTTGTAATTAGTCATGTTCAGGCATACTTCAAAACGTGATCTGCAGTTTTGTTGAGGACAGTGCTGAGCCATTTGTATTTTTAACAAAAAGATGCGTCTGTGGAGATGCATCGGGAAAAAAAGATGACCAGAATTCAGTCATCTTTTTTTCCTTTTATTGTTTTGATGGGGATGGAGCTGCTACACTGGCTTCATCCCCTGTAAGGCCTGAGCATCCATACTATGAGTAGGCATAGCCTTATTCTGCTCCATTTTATACAAATTAAGGCTGAACTTTGGTCCCTGGCAAGCTGCCTGGTTTGTGTTTCTAGGGCTGGTAAATACCTACTTGTGCAGTAGTAGTTCTCCATGGGAATAGGTCTTTCCTGAATTTCATAGCAAATTTGCTGTGGGTGGAAGCAGCCTCTGGATGAGATGGGAAGTTGTGTTGTATTTCAAATCAAACCTCTTAGAGGTTTTAATGGTGGAGAATGTTTCTATTTTAACACTAGTTTTGCTTTTCTTGTTGTTCTCTGTTATATAATGGTTTAGCCCACAAATTAGAAGCATGAGGCTAAAAGCTGAAGAATGAAGAAAGAAACAAAAAGCCATATGGCAATAGCAGGAGGTCCTGCCACCCCACCTTAGGCTCGTGACAACATGCCCTACATTTAACCTACAGTCAGGAACTAATTAACGACACAGATGGAAGTGAGCTAGCATATGTATTCAAAATAATACCCCTAAGGTTTTAATCAACTGCCCTGCCTCTTTCTGGGTTAGACATCTAAGTTACCGTAGAGAGATTTGCAAAATATGTGAATGATAGACATGGTTAAGGCAGCTTTGTGTAGTGGCTGAAGGATTGGGAGCAGGGGCTCCCGCTCTTCTCCTCTGGCTCAGCAGGGACTTGCTGGGCAATCTGGGGTAAGATGTGTAAACGTCTTTATGGGCTTTGGCCTACCCAGAAGTAAAATAGGATTTCTGATGCAGTTCCTCCTCACCTAAGGATGTTGAGATTCAATGTTTTGCAAAGCACTTTGGGAGCTTTGATAGTGTATTCTCCAAGAAATATGGTACAAGTGGAAAGTCACAGCAGCATAAGTACCAGGTCTCTCTGCTCTTGCAACTTCTAAGTGGGTTTTTTCCTCTCTAGAACTACTAATTATCTCTGATAAGACAGCTCTGCTTTTGATTTTGAATAGGATGGTGACTTCTAGATAATCCATCGTGTTGTGCAGAGATTTGGGAGAGGGAGAACACTTAGCTGTTTTCAACAGACTAATTGGGTGATTTAATGTTTCTCGCTTTAACTTTCCCTTTCCTCCCCCCGCCCCCAGCTATTTGAGGAGAAAGAGGCTCTCCTTCCCTTCAGGGCAGTAGGATCTGCTTATGTGAAGGGACAGGTATTGAAGTTTTTCTAGAGAGGTGTTTATTTAATGACTGAAATCCCATATACAAACCTACCCTTCAGAGCTTAAGGGCTCTCACAGTGAAAGCGGTGCGCTGGCAGCAAAGCCACTTTCTTCAGCAGGGGTGTGTGCATGAAACAAGACACGCAAGTGCAGAGCGGAGGAAAGTTAGGTGGTGTTGGGCTGGATTTTGCATACTTCTGTTTATAGGCATGTCTGGGCTATTTATGTGCTTATATTGGTGGGGGAAGGGAGGAGCTAGTCTGCACACCTAGAAAGCCTTTTTTTTTCCTTCCTCTTTAAAGTGTAATTATTACCAAATATCTCTTGGGAGTCCTGAGCGTGACAAAGCTTTTTTGCTGAAACCTGTCACATTTTGTTCTGATACAACTATTAGCTATAGTTTAGGTGTTGGCCCCGACTGATTTTATGACCACATAAATACTGGGCCACCTTCACAGCTGGTATATATCTATGAACAGAGCACTATGGGTTTACACCAGGCAGTGACTGGGTCCACTGGAACGTACTGCTTCAATGAACCTCAACAGTTTTTGTGGAAATCATTTCCCATGATGCCACAATCTATAGTCGTATCTGGTGGCAAGTATGAAAAGTCATGAACCAGGTAAACTACATTTTTAATTGGGGAGGGGAAGGACCTAATGTCCACGTAATTCACAGGAATCATGGTGTAATACTCCTCTGTGAAAAAAATTACACCATTATACAACTAGGAGAAGGCAGGAGCCTGATAATTTTTCCTGCAAGGCTGCAGGTTTTTCTTTTTCTTTATGTTCCATTAAACATTCCTACCTTGAGCAGTACAACTAATGAAGCTTGTTTTCAGACACTTGCATCTTTGCCAGATGTACCTCCTCACCCCTTTGAGTAATTCCAAACCCTCATCATCTATAGAGCTTGTGAAATGAAAGCAACAATACACAGTGTTGTAAGTGGGTAAGCCCAAACACTGGTGTTTGCCTGGCTAAGGATGGAGGGGAGGGGAGCTTGTTTGGGTGGGTCTCAGCTACTTGCATACCGGTTACAACACATGACCATGGAAATAACGTTGTCTGTGAAACTTGCATCCCTCAACTGAATCTGGTTGAAGTCGGCCCCTAAATTTTTAAGAGAGATTAGGGATAGAGAACCAGGCATAGCGATTGCAAAAGTCTTGTTTCAGCATGAAACCACTTAGAAGGTGGGGGAAAAAAAACCTAAACACTAATGCTTTAAAATTTGTGGTGTGCTGCATTGTCATAGTAAAATATCAGTGGTGAACGAGCACTTCTGGCCAAAGTGTTTTCAATGCAGTTACATTAACATATTAACTCAATTTTCCAACAGTATTATCTCCAAAGATAAAGCCGTTGTCACAGCAGGACACAGGCAGGGCTGGCTGCCCAGTGAGGTGGGTTTAGATTCCTAATGAGTACATCCTTGTTAAATACAAATTCCTTGTTATTCCATTAATGTAGGTGGCTTTGCAAACTTACAAACTTCTGCTCCTGGTCTGGTTGTTCCCATGTAACTTTGGACTTGAATATGCCCAGAAGCTGCCCTGGTACCTCAGTGTGAGCTTTTTATCCCTTGCCCCGTCTATGGAAAGTATTTCCATGGAGATGCCGTGCTAACAACTGGACTGAGCATGTGTTGAGAGAAATCTGCACACGAGGGCGGGCAGCCAAAAGATGACTGATAACACCACTGGCAAATGCAGGCATATTGTTAATACCTGTCAGGGCTCTGACAACAGGCATTTCCAGTTTCTGGTTCATGCACATCACAATGTACTGATCTGCTTCATTTCAAGGACTGACTATGGCTAAAAGCAAGGTATTCTCTTACAGCAATGCCACACACAGTCAGGGTCTCAGCAAAGGTAAGAGTCTTGCAACAAATGGGTATAGCCCTTGCTCTCCTCCCTTACCCTGGAGAAAGCACTGCCTGCCCAAACCATGGGTAACTGCTCCATCTGATGCTTATGCTTTTTAACCATTGATTTTCCTTGGCTAAGCTCCACTTATGTTCCTGTTGAGTGCGTAATGTTCTATAGGTCCTAGGAAGCTTGCCACTTGCAGCAGAACCGATGGGTGCGTGGGATGTTTTACATGCTGTTCAATAGTTTATAGGCACTCGTAAGATCCAAGCTCAATGGTACAGCAGCTTCTGGGTTGTTCCAGGGCTGCTGGACACATGTCACAGTACAAAGGATCCAACTCACGCTAGTTTGCACGCAACATGCTCCATTCTGTTCCTGCTCTTGGGTGCCAATTATCCTTGACTTCAGTGGGAGCTTCATGTGTGTACTTGGCAGAATAGCTTAGTCCTGTGACGATTCAGCACAGTATTTCATGCTAAAGAGCCGTAGTGAAATGGAAGACAAACCACAGATGCTGCACAAAGGTCTGAGGTTCTACCTTTACGTTCTTCTGCACACAGGTTGAATTAGCATTACATAAAGCTCTAGTGGCTATCGAAGCAAATGATTTCGGAGAACTGTAATTATCTCCTCCCATGGAGGAGCCAGATAGTATCTTGGCATGGAGTAGTTATTTCATGGAATGGTCTTGTGGTTTTTTTTATTCTTGTTTTGTAGGGAGTTTTAGGTAGCCTATCCTATAGGTGAACTTTCCTTTCACAGAGGTTGCATAATGTTACTTCTGAATGAACACAGTAATGGCATGAATGTATCTTGACAAATACTTTAAAACAGATTAATGCAGTTTTCTAAGCCTGAAGTCAGTTTTGAAATTGGAATTTGCTAATGCTCAGGTTTTAGGCTTAGAAGTTATGTCCCTCCTGTACAGTATTTCTGGCATGCCAGTAGGAGTACGGCATGATACTCCTGGGAAGCAAAAATAAACCTGCTGGTAGTGCTTTTCTTTGAGGGGGGACTTTCACTGCGTACCTTGGTATTTCAACATGAAATTTTGGCAAAAAATGTTTTGGTAAAGCATATCGTGTTTGATATGTATAGTGGCATGCACACAAGTACCCTTTTGGAGCTGAGTTTCTTTCTTTACAGTAGGGATCACAAAGCCCCGTGCAGTTTGAGTGCCCCCGTATGCAGGATGCTGTACAAACAGCTGGAAAGGCAGCATGTGTGTCACTGGCTCAATGATCAGTTCCCATTGTAAAAGTATAAAAATAGTGCACATCTGTTCTCTTCCATGGGTGTTTTTTTTCTGAAAGCTCTGATGCCATCTGTGAGTCTGGCCTGCTATTCACTTCACTTGCACATACTGCCAAAACTCATCCTGCCTGTTTCCTGGTATGGGTAGAATGGATCTGAGATCCATTCCACAGAAATCCTATTGGGAACTCCTCATAGTCCTGCCCTTAGCCAATTTAAGCAGAAGCATGCTTGTAATGAGGAGACTGTCTGGTCTGCGCCCATTAGAGCAGCTGAATTCTCTTTCACAGAGCTTTGAAGCAAGTGTGCCCTTTGCACGGATGTTTGAGTGTCCAGAAAGGTATGATGAAAGTTTGCAGGAAAGTCTGATACGTAACTCTATGAAAGATCAGGGGTGTAATGTCATGGCATTATTATTTTGCCATTATTTTCTTTGAGTTCTTTCCCACCTCTGGTTGACAGGAGAAGTTGTCATTTTTGTATGCATTGGGGAGAGAGTCTTGGAACCCCGCAAAAACTCCTTCTAGTGCTTTAGATGCATACTTCTCCAGAGCCAATGTAGGCATTGCTGGAGTTTCTTTGCTGTCACTAGCTGTACCATAGGCAATATTTAGCAACATGAGATGAAAGAAAATTTCTTATGTTAGAAGTTGTAGTTTATAAACTACTTGTAAATTTGCTTGCTATTTATCTTAGTCTTCAACATGGTTCTTCGTCTCTGCCATCTCTGTCATTATGGCTAAGTAGATTTTATTACCTCAGGGAAAACCAACATGAGAGAATAAAAATAAAATGGGTTTCTTCTTCCTGACATGAAGAACCAACTTAGAAGAATACAAATTGGGTGTGGGTGTGCATGTGTATGTATTGGCGGGGGGGAGGGCGCTTTATTTTCAGTAATAAAAAGTAATTATATAGTTTGCATAAATAGCCGCAAGGATAACCAGAGTGCGTCAGACATCCAGTTATGCATGTGTTAAAGGTTAATACTATTTGTTCTCAGTACATTTAGTCTTTGCAAATCATGTGCTGACATGCATCCCATTTTGGTATCTGTTCACACACTCCGGTAATGATGCGTAGAGCAGGAACTCATGCCTGTGCCATTCAGTAGTATTTAGTAAATTGAACTTTTGTATAAAGGTCTTAGAAAATGGCAAGGCAGAAAATGAATGTCTTCTTGCTGCTAATTTTATCTTCCACAGCATACTCCTTTCTGGAGATTAAAGCATTATGAATCTATTCACTGCTGAAAGTTATTTCAACTTTCATAGCATATATCAGGATGCAGAAAAGCAAGTACATGTTCACAGCTGTTCCTCAGGTCTCTCAGCTGGAAATACAACCTGTTAAGCTGCTAGATTTCTGCTTAAAATAATGAAATAAAACAATTAACCGGTTAATCCTCATTAAATACAAATACTGAAATAAATAGTACAGCTAGGTAATTGACTGCATATGTAAACTAGCTGTAGATAATTGACATGACCTTCATTTAACAAGCCTCCTTCCCATTAGTGCAGACGACTGCCACAATTATGTGCCCTTATTCTAGCTGTAATTGTATGGACTTTATTGAAGTACAAACTAGGTCACGTCTTCCTGAGATCTGGTCCATGATGGGTGACCTCTTTTCATTACTTCAGCTTTGCTATGCTGCGTGAGAGAGGGAATGATGTTCTTGCAGCCATGAGAATGGATGTTGTTCAGGAAACCAGTCTCAAATGTTAATTCTGATGGAGATATCTTGTGTGACCTGAGGGAGTAGCTTAAGGTTAGGTCTCAAGGAGGTGAGCATACATCTATTTTGAATAGATTATATCAATTTTATACAAATTAGTAGGTGTATACAACAGTCTATGGGACAGTAATTGAATAAAGATTCCCTCTCCTAGAGAAGTCTTTGATCTAGTCTATACCTAGTGACATAGCTGAACAGGAGGAGTGCAAAAGCTGCAGCCTTTAGCTGTCATTCCTGGAAGGTGGGAAGTAGAGACCTGAACCTCCTACAGCTGGGAAGGGAGGGGATGCTTGCGTGATAGGACTACAGATTGAGGCTGTATCATCAGTGATTTTATTTTGTATTTTTCTAGCCGCATTTCTGTCTAAAAGTGGCCATGGCTACTCTGTTTTGTGTGGCATTCAGTTGTATTGATGCCCTCAGAACATGCGACGTCGGTCAGGTTGCTCCAGTTAAGAAATACTCAGCACTGATCAGCCTCCATGGGAAATAGTTGCTCAGTCTGCCGGGGTAGCATCGGCGTGGGTGCACACAGAAGTGCTGGGCCATCTCCATGCAAGGACTCATAGTGATGGATGAGCCCAGCATGGACGGGGGCAGTACCTTGCTTAGTAGTAGCATGCTGGGAAACCAGGAAAATACAGCTTACTCCTATGTTCCCACCCCAGTTCTGCTTCTGTGCAGGGTGACACGGTGACTTCCTCGTAATTGGAAGGGTATGCGTAGTGTTTGGGGTTTACAAGGCACTTATTGTAACAGGACAGGCAGTATCTTTAATTTTTGCAACATAATGAAGGTTTGATAGTTGGGGAGCAGAGGAAAAGGACTGGAAGCTGCCATTCAAAGTGTTTCCAGTGACCGTTTTGGTGCTGCGTTGGGATATTAATCCTGCCTCACTAAGTAAGAGACGAACCATGCATTCATGAGTCAGTTCAAAAGTAGCTGAACGGTTGTGTGTTTCTACCCGTGGAGTGAGATTTAAATCTTATTCTGCAATAGCATATTAAACTAGTAGCTTTTGAGCAGCTGCTACTAGAAATTGCTATGGCCTTTAAAATCAAGATATTTCCTAGGTGTTAAAATATTACTTCCTTATATTAAATCACTTGATATCATTTTGTTGCCAAAGTCAAGGGCTGTGTATATTGCTCAAGTCACTGTCAAGCTAGAGAGAAAAATCTTTTCACATCCTGCTTGCACAGTTTGGCTTAGTCTGGGACTCGTTTACAAAAAAGTATATGTTTGATCTGTGTTTGCTTGCTAGTAATATTCCATGTGTCCGTGCTGCTAAAGCTGACTTTGACATACTCTTCTACTGTTATAAATGTGAGGAAGAGGGGTGGGTTTTAGGGGGACGCATTTTCTTGTGTATTATCGCTATGTTATGTGGATAATGGCTGTCTTAAAGTTGTCGGTTTTCAGAGCCTAGTTGTGCACTGTTTCTTGCTACCCCAGAAAACAGCAGCGGTTGTATGTCATCATTTGGGATGTAAATTGATCAAGCTTGACAGCAGGTTCCTTCCTAAATGGAAGGCAGAATTGATTAAGGAAGGATTAGTTTAACATGAGATATAAAGTACTGTTAGATTTGGTGACCAACCAGCCATTGGTGGAAGATGCTGAAGGCTTATTGAAGTCAGTTGGTGAGGTTTCTCTGCACCTCTGTCCTCTGTCATTTTCCTTGTGAGAAAAATCTCCATGCAAACAAAGTTGTATAGGCAGTATTCATTTCACGTCCCTCCAAGTTCATTGCTACCATAAGAAGTAAACAGCCCAGTGACAATAGTGAAGGATGTGGCCTGGTCCAGGAGTCCTTCTATCTCTTGTTCATCTGCCTAACTTAAAAAGCAAATGTTCAGCCTCCAACTAGTGCACTTAGCTGATGGGTGCAAGTTTCTCCTTCTCTATTTTGTACTTGTCTTGGTGCCTCTTGTGTTGCGTCCTCTCTCTTTTGCACTGGAAGGCCCTTTGGGGTACTACGTGCTCAGACAGAGTCTGTCCTCCAGAGTCAAGATACTGGCTGGGACCTTTGGGCACTACTCTAATAAAAATAACAGGAACTTGATTAGGAGCCAGAAGATCTGTGTTCTGTTCACTGCTCTGGTGGTCACAAAGCGTGATGTGGGTGTTTGGGTTTTTTTTCCTTTTAAGTTTTATATAAAACAATTCTCAGAAGAGGGAGTGTATGAATATTATTTTTGTTGCCTGTTCCACTGGCTCTGCATGTGTATGCTAGCTGAACCACCCCTTCTCCCTCTTGTCTTGTCTCTCCTTGTTTGATAAAGGAAGACTGATAACCTTCTTCCTTGTGTTGTAAATCATCTCTGTAGTGTCTCCCTTCCTCCCCTTTGAGGAAGAAATCTGATATTACTCCCTGTAGAATGTTTTAAAAATCCTAGGATGAAAAAAATTTCCAAAATATTAATGTTCTGCATGGTTAGAGCAAACACTATGTTCCTGTGAGTCACAGATGTCAAGTTTGTTTAATCTTAATAAATCTATGCCACAATAACACTTTTAAACAGGAAGAGAGATGGAGGGATGAAGGAAGAGTGGTGCTGGGGCAGAGAGGATTCTTAGCCAAAATCTTGTTTAGTGGGGGGCATGGACGCAAACCCAAACACTTCCCACCCCTCAACTTCATTAAGTAAACTTTGAGACCTACATTTTGGGCACTGCCTTTCTAGTACATATTTCATTTTCTTTGTATGTTTTATGATAGATTGTCTTTCCATGTTCGAGTCTTAAGAGTACTAGTTTCCCACAGCATATTTGCAGGAGATGAAGTAAGGCTTTTTACATAGCACCCTGTTGGCAAACCAAAATAGCATTTACTCCAATGAGCGCTGCCAAGTATGAGGTACTTCCGAACGAACTTCAAAAGCTTTGAAACAAGCATTAGCTGCTTCTTCAAAAATGTGAACAATGCCATTGCTTTCTAGCAAGCAGAACTGGTGAAAGCAGGGATCAGAAGGAGGAAAAATAACAACTGCATGTGATGGATGTTGTAGTAGCACTTGGGATCAGACAGAAAGCATAGCTCTCTGTCACTGCAGGATTTGGGGTGTTCTTGTAGTAGTACCTAAAGTGCGTACACTGCACTTGAGGAAACACTTTCTACCCTGAGGAACAATCTACGGAGACTCAGCAAAGTGCTTGGGAAGGAGCAGTCATACAAGCCCAAGCTGTTGGGAGCGCTGATAGGAGTGAGTCGTGCTGATTCCAGGCCTGGTGAGGAGTTTTCTTACTGGCACTCTTTCCCGGTGCTACCCCTCCATGCTCAATGAGGACAGAGCCAAGCATGCATATAAGCCTCAAAGCATGGCCCATAACATATGCAAGAACTTGGGGCAGAATGTGAGATAAATGGGCAAAACGCTGTGTTTCAGGATGGCAGTAGGGCTGGTTGTGCTGCTGGTTTTCGTGCTGGGTTCTGGGCTCTAACTGGGTTTAAATAGATGCTTTGCCTGCTTGAGAACAGGCAGTATGGGGCTCTGGGAAAGTAATAGTGAACCGCTGCTACTGTCGTTTCAGTATAACTGTTACCAGCTCTAATCCAGCAGGTCCCTTCCATGGCATTCACATGATGCAAGCAATCTGTTCAGCTCAAATTTAGTGTACTGCCCTGGACCATTTTCTTGTTCTATATTTATGCGTACATACCTTCTACTTTTAGTTGAGGAATTGACCTGCTGAGACCTCAGAATTTGTATGGCCTCTTCCTGTGTTTTGAAGCTTGCTTTCAAAATACAGATGCAATTTATCCTGGTGCTGTTCAGTTTTTTGTAGATAGAACGGTGAAATATTTTTGCCATACAGAGATCTTAAAAATCAAATATTTGCATTTGCGCTTGAAATGGAAGTCTTGCCTTTCACGCTTGCAAAGCTGTCTTTTACTGCTGCATGTTGCATTGTTAAACAGCAGTTTTGCTTTTTCTTTTACTTGAAATAGGTGTAATCAGTCATTAAATAAGGGGTCCGTATAGTATCTAATCTAATACTTACTGTAGAAAGACTTTGGCATGTAAGAACTCAGACTTGCTGGTATCAACATTGCCTAAGCTTTGGCATATGCTTTATCTGAAACTCTAAATCAAAGAACACCCTTGTACAAGCGTATGCTTTGTCACCGGTAATGAGTTGCGGCGGCATGCAGCAGATCTCTGCAGAAAATGCATAATGTCTCATGACAACTCAGGTGAATTTTTATTACTCCATCCCTTTTAAGTAAAACTTTTTTCTTGTTCTTGTCCTTAACAGTTCCACCAAGTGAGAAGAGTGATGACCATCCTTTTCCTTACTATGGTTATCTCATACTTCAGTTGCATGAAAGCTGCCCCGATGAAAGAAGCTAGTGTAAGAGGACAAGGCAGCTTGGCTTACCCAGGTCTTCGGACCCACGGGACTCTTGAGAGCCTAAATGGGCCCAGTGCTGGTTCAAGAGGACTGACATCACTGGCGGACACTTTTGAACATGTCATAGAGGAGCTTCTAGATGAAGACCAGGACATCCAGCCCAGCGAGGAAAACAAGGATGCAGACTTGTACACATCCCGAGTCATGCTAAGCAGTCAAGTGCCTTTGGAACCCCCACTGCTCTTTCTCCTCGAGGAGTACAAAAACTACTTGGATGCTGCAAACATGTCCATGAGGGTCCGGCGCCACTCTGACCCGGCTCGCCGCGGGGAACTGAGCGTATGTGACAGCACGAGCGAGTGGGTGACGGCGGCAGAGAAAAAGACTGCAGTGGACATGTCTGGGGCGACTGTCACAGTCCTGGAAAAAGTCCCAGTACCCAAAGGCCAACTGAAGCAATACTTCTATGAGACCAAATGCAACCCCAAGGGGTACACAAAGGAGGGCTGCAGGGGCATAGACAAGAGGCACTGGAACTCCCAGTGCCGAACTACCCAGTCTTACGTGAGAGCTCTCACCATGGATAATAAAAAGAGAGTTGGCTGGCGCTTTATAAGGATAGACACTTCCTGTGTATGTACATTAACCATTAAAAGGGGAAGATAGTGGATTTGTGTTGTATAGATTATATTGAGACAAAATTATCTATTTGTATATATACATAACAGGGTAAATTATTCAGTAAAAAATAATTTTATGGACTGCATGTATAACTGAAGTTTATACAGTACAGTGGTTCCACAATCTATTTATTGAACATATCCATGACCTGAAGGGGAACAAAAGTCATTTGCGCACAAGTTTAAAAAACAAAAACAAAAAAAAAAAGAAAAACAAGCAAACAAAAAAGTCTGCATTACATTCCTCGATAACATTGTGGTTTGTCGCCGTTGCCAAGAATTGAAAATATAAAAAGTTTAAAAAAAAAAAAGAATAAAATTGCATGCTGCTTCAATTGTGAATTGATGATAAACTGTCCTCTTTCAGAAAAATAAATTGAACCAAAACATTCCGTTTACATTTTAGACAGTAAGTATCTTTATTCCTGTTAGTATTATATCTGTTTACTGCTTTTAACTTCTGATAGCGTTGGAATTAAAACAATGTCAAGGTGCTGTTGTCATAGTTTTACTGTTTCTCTTTTACTTTTGAACTCCCATCAGATTGAAAAAGAAAAAAAAAAATCATTACCTTATTCTGGATTAAAAACAAATTTGTTTTTTTGTATGTTGTGAAGGTGTTTGCAATAGCAATCCAACTACTGACAAAAAAAAAAAAAATAAAAAAAAAAAGAGGCAACTGAAAAAGAATGGTGATGTTCCACTTCACATTGTTGAACTTCAGGCTTAAAGACAGCACTATTTAACTGTATGGCAACAAGCTTTTCTGGGTTGGTTTTTTTTTTTTTTTTAATTTGCTGTCTTTTGAGACCTGCATTTGCTTATATCATGTTTGTTTGTGTTTGGGTTTTTTTTTTTAATTTCCCTTTTCTCCCTGTGGAAGGATGTTGGTTGTGATCTTTAAAGTGTTTCACTTACCATACAACTGGAGCTTGTCATATAGAAAATATTCTATAGAGTGTTGAGAGCAATGATTTTTGTGTAATAAAAGACACTGTGCTTGGATCAAACGTCTTGGTGAAGCACAATAAGAATGTCACTAGAAAAAGGGTCTAGAAAGATGATAGTGGATCTGAAATCAGGTTGGTCGTGGGACTGGGTAGCTTAGCCAATTGAGGGACAAATAACAGTCTTTTGGGTTGACTGAGGCTTTTGTAGTTGGCACTGAACATGGTCCGGTGCATGGTGAAACTGAGAGCTTTGCCTTGTGCGCTGGTGGCCTTACCCTCCAGGGCACGTCTAGCAGCCCCGGGCCCGCAAAGCGTGGTGTGCAAACCGCTGTGGCATCCCTGCCCGCAGGAGCCCTGGGTCATGGCTGGGGAGCGAGGCAGAAAGAGAGCCTGCCTCTAGCTGGAGGCAATTAGCATCTAGGTTCGTGTGGCTCTGCCTCTGCTGTCAGCCTTATCTTATTAAACAAATATTGGCGTAAAAAAATACTCTTCAATTAAGTAAAGAGCAAGCACTGGAGTAGTTGGCTTAACATTGCTTAGGTTCTGAAAGATGGATTTAGCCCTGTGCTACTCCCCTAACTATCCTGACAGAAGTATTTCTAAAAAGGCAGGTTGTAAGCCTGAGAGCTGTGCGTAGCACTTGCACTGACTACAGTGGGCAGAGAGGCAGAAATAGCTCATTAGTGAGCTCACTGAAGGCAGATGCTATATTTGTAATTCCTGTAGACGAAGAAAAGTAGCTGAATGAAGAGGAAAATACTGCAAAACAGAACTACTTCTGAATGCTGCAGAATCTGTGTTAGTCTGCCTTGCTGTTGAAGTTAATTAAAAACCTGGACTGGGCAAAGCTTGTTTGAAATATGATCCCCCACAATAATTCTCTTTGAAGGGCGTATTTAAAACTGAATTTATGGCATTGCTAGTAGAAACGTATGGTGGAAGCTAACAGAGACACCTTCAAAATCAGTGATTTCTTCTACTTAGGGTAGAAAGGCTTCCCCTTCCCTAGGATAACTGACTGTCAAGGGAGAACCATCCCAACAGTACAATGAAAAACCTTTTGCATTGGCCACGTGCATGCTGGACCTTGAGTGAGAAGAGAGGGCTGTGTGCCCCACCTGAACTTCAAGCTTCCACCTTCCCAATCAATTGCAGATATTCAGGCTCCCACAGAGAAATCAGAAATGAAAAAAACTGTACTGAAATGTCTAAAAACTTCAACTGAAGTGTTCTTCGTGCAAATTAAATGCTGGTGTAATAGAGGATTTCATTCCACTATGGCCAGTACCTGTATGTGTATTATAATTCTTTACATTCAATAACCCAAACTTGGCTCAGGAGCTATTCTCAGCAATATTCCTAAACTACAGCAGAGAGATGGTGTGTGGCTCCCCTCAAAACCAGGGTTAGTTGCTTAGGAAGGGGAAAGGATTATGCCAATGAGTGAATAACAAACCAATCACTCATCTAGACTGGAAAAAGAAATGATGGCAAGGACACGACAGTAATCTAATTCAGATACAGGAATAAAATAATTCAGAGCTCAGATAAATTGGATTTCCAAAAGAGAAGTGTTAATGCATAAATCACGCTAGAAATAAAAGTTCCTCATTTCTCAAAGTTAATGATGGCTATTTCCTTAACTCAGAAATCCTGACCGGGCACAGGTAAGGGTGGCGCTGGTGTGGCAGCATTAGACCAGTGGGATGGTTGGTTCCGAGGGGTGAAGGGCAGCCCATGCGGGTGGGGGACTAAGGGAGGGAGCTGAGACCCAACGGAAGAACCGCGTCCTGCGACTACATCTAGAGTGATGTTCCCCATAATATGCCAGTTCTGTGCCTACTGAAACTGGCAATTAAACTGCAGTCCCACGGCGCTCACCTGCCTGACCTAATACACCCAGGATCACGGGCTTGGCAGTTTCAGTTAAAACACAGATTGCGGGGAGGGGTGGTGGTGGTGGTGGTGGTGGTTTTCTTTCATGTCACTTAAACTCTTGCTGTGGTCTGTTTGTGACAAAGGTATATCATGCATGTCAGCAGGCCTAGTGCTGTGTTAAAGTAAAGACTCTTGCAACTGTAAGTTAATGTCTGTGGCCTTGTTCTCTATTATTCACCTTGTGTAACATAAATATTTATTGTATATTTATATAATTTTATGGTTTTGGGGAAGAACTGAAATTGGCATTAAAATTTAAAAGCAACTGCGTCATATTGTAAATATAATTAAGCTATATTTAAGTGTACTGATTAACATAATATATGTTTAACTATAGAGTTTTTTATGTTTTTAAATATATTTTCAAAATATATATATAAAACTTGGGGTTTTTTGGGGGACCATGTGACTCTTTTCTCTAATTGTAAAACAAACTTGAGTTTTACTATAAAGATGTGTGTTCTTTGTTTTAAAACAATTTTTACTTTATTTTAGCAATAAAATCTCACTTAGAGGGCAGATAGCTCCCTGTTTCATAGCCGGACAGTTAGCATTGGGAGGGGAGGTGTGGCAAGAATTTACTTTCCATAAAAGTTGGGGATACTTGCAGAATGATGTATTTCCATTTAATTCTAGCACATAAGTCCTCATGAGACTGAAAACCCACGAATGACACATATATATGATTTTATTCAGCTGTAAAATAATGAGCGTAATGGAAGTGAGGGGGAGGGGTTACTAACCTTAGTAACTAAGGGATAAGTGAGACATAAACTCAATAGCTGTAGTCCAGTCGTGTACCTGATTTTTCAGTGGTGTCATGTATATTTATATCCCCTGCACTGAACTCATTTATGACCCCACGGAAGTACTAGGAGTGGAATTCCTTGGATTTAACATATTGTTAGCATTTCTAGAAGAATATTCTCTACTACAACTGCCAAGCCTTTGTATGTTTAATTACCCCATAGCCCTAGAACAATCAATAAATCCTCATGATGAATAGAAAACTTTCATATAAATTAAGGGGTGAAAAAAAGCACAAACCCAAACTCTTAAAAAATTCCATTGCTGCGAATTTCCCAAGAGCCCCGCGCCAGCAATGTCTCCACAAGAACTGAGGAAATGGTGCTTCTGCAGATTATCATTTATATTAAACACACATGTGTGCACACTGCTTGCTTTATTTTTGTCTTAAAATAAGCTAACGGAAGCAGTAACAGATACTCAAACCATTGGCGTATGGAAGGATGGGGCCGCGTTATTACCGTGCCACGTGCCTGCTCCTGGCTGCAGGAGCCGGCTCCGCTCGGACCCTGCCTCCTCCTCCCCGAGGTAGGACAGAGATGGGTGGGGTTGCTTTAGCTTAATTTATTGTTAAATATATGGCATTGGTACCTAGGGAATGAAATGGGCACCCTCAAAATACATATTTGAGCTGCAGAGGAAGATACGGGAGCTTACCATCCGCCCATACGCTCTACTGAACGCTAGCTCGGCAGGGGAAAAGAAAGATACTTCCATAGCTTCTATCACTTAGGGCAGGAAAAAAGGCATATGGCTAGACTTTTAAATTACTCAGCCAGAAAACAATAGCAAGCAGTAAAAGAAGATATTTGAAAAGAATAGCCAGGCTTCACTGAAGTGCAGTGAGAGGGGGAGGACATTTATTTCAATTTGTCCCAGGTGGATCCAATACGCTGCTTCCACAGGCTACTTCTAATTAAGATCTCATTGAGAAGACACCTTCTGGCAGGGCAATTAAAATGAAAAAGGAATGGATGCACTTGTTTGGAGTAAATATAAAGAGCACCAAGGTCTTGTGTTATGAAGCAATTTTAAAGTTAGGAAGGTTCTGTAGGGAGGTGTTTTGGAAGAGAAGATTTTTCTGAGGTTGGTGGGTTTTTGGGTGGACATTTTTAATTTTTTATTTTTTTTTTTTACCACTTGCTACCAGTTTGGGTAGTCAAAGACTGTAGTGCTGATATAAAGGAACGGGCTTAAACTGATAGCTTTTTTTGAAGCCTGTGGGAGAAGGAGGTGGTATGAGCGGGTCCAACTTTTCCAGGCAAGATTTGGATTCACCTGTGGAATTTGCGATGCTTCTGGAAATCAAGTCTTTTAGATCTCAACCTGTTAGCTGGCGACAGAAAGCACTTGGAGGTAAGTTGCTCTTTGCTACGCCAACCCTCTGTTGAGGGAAACAGCATGTAGCTGCTGGTTTTTGCTTTGCTGTGCAAGGGTGAGCCTCTAAAACCTGCCTGCAACCTGCTCAGTTCTCCCAGGGGTCCATACCGAAGTTGCAAATAGGTGTATGTATTTATCTAGATGTAAAATAACTACTGGTACTGCTGGTTTGTCTCAGCTGATCAGGCTGGTGCTCTGTTGTTGACTCCATATAGGATTGCAGCCACCCTGCCTGTTGCTGCAGGTCCCTTCTCCGTAGGAATCACCTGCAGAGGGAACCGAGGGGTGGCAATTCCTGGTAATTCCCCAGTGCCCGGGAGGGCCACGCAGGCAGCGAGGGCTTCCCTGCTGCCGGGATCCCTCAGCCGCGTCGGCTTGCAACACGCACTGCTGAGCTCATCGGCGCAACCATCGCCAGTTTGCTCACGCAGGGATTTTAGGAGATGAGGAGGAGGATTTGGCACAGAGCTGCAAGGCTTCTCGTCTAAATCCCTCCTTTCTGCCTCTACCAGCTGAGCGAAGCACCCGTGTGGCAGTGGGAAGAGGCAGGGAGCTGCCTTTATCCCCCGATGTGGCAAGGGGATGCTGCGGTGGGCTGTCCTGCCCACCACCCTGGGACTGGGAGCACCTTACAACTGGAGAACGCTGGGACTGGGTTTGGAGGCCCTGCCAAGAGGGTCAGGCAGATGGCTAGAATAAAATGGGCTCGGGAAAACCGAGCCGAAATGTTTGGAGAAGGAAGTTGTTTGTATGTAGGGATACCAGCGAGCAGAAGCCTGACTTCCCGGTACAGCTGGTTGCTCTTACCCATTGGCACAAGGTGGAATAATGCTCTTCCTTACCTTCCTCTGAGCCTGAATAAACTCCCTTCGTATCACAGCAAAGAATGCCAGAGGAGGAACTCCAAAAGCATTTGATTTATTTAATAGGAGTAATCTCTCAGGTGATATGCCAAGTGATGGGTTCCTAGGAGGGAATATATCCTATGAGGAGTGCAGAGTTTTGCACTTTCAGAACAGCATCTCATGCGTCCGCGCTCTGAAAATGTTTCCCCTTTCTAAAATAATCCTTTCCTTACACCATCTTCACCACCCCTTTATTGAAAAAAAGACCCCGAGCAAACCATCTGGTCTGGCTTAAGTCTACAAAGTACTGGAATTTCCAAGTTAAAGCTGCAGTTCATGTACGTAAACCAAACAATCTTCTCCCTACTGCCTTACATTGGTTATAATAGCCTTTAAAACGACTCAGACTCTAAATAAGAGCGTAGGTACTTACTGCACTAAATATTCCATCAACTCGCATCTACACTGAGGATTTTAAATTGTCCTAATAAGGTTTCCAATTATAATTTTTTCTGACCTTTAACTAAAGACCACACTGCTGGGAGACTCATTTTTTGCTCCAACCCCAGCGTGGTCCTTCACAGAAGTTTCACTATATTTGGACTCCGGGCTTGGGAATCTGTTATTTAAAGACAATATGAAGTACATGTAGCCATCTTTGTGTTACAAAAATAGTTAGCACTGCCGATTTCGTCATTTACATCCATGAAACAGCCCAGTGAGGCCATTTCACTCCCGGTTCTACGTTCCACCCTTATTCAAACACATATAATAGATGCACAGATTGGTACAGCTGTAAAATTGAATGGAAGGACATACGCAAAAGAGCTTTGAGAAACATAAAAAGAACAAGTCTAGTGAGCTTTGTTGAAAGCAAAGTACAGGTGACGTGATGCAGGACAGTGGCATCTTACGTGCTGCTACTGCCCCTTTTTGTAGCGGGACGGACATCCCCACCTTTGCCGGTCAACTCTCCTTTGGAGGAGTAATAAACACCACCAAACCCGTGTTTAGAGTCCTGTTTAGTTTCAAGTACATTTACTTGAACAAACAGCACACAGGTAACACTTTTCTTGCCAAAACTGTGCAGCACCTTTTTTT
>VYXH01006860.1:75518-108011 GCA_013397275.1 Burhinus bistriatus | reverse complement strand
TTTTTTTTTTTTTGGTCCTTCTGGCCTGCTTTATTTTTGGAACAAGCAAAATCACCATCCTTGATGTCCCTCTGTGGTGCAGCCCACCTGGAGGGCAACAACACTTGTCTCACTAACAACAACAGGAGTATATTTATATTAAATAAAAAAAAAAAAAATCGCTACATCAGCTTATAAATTAATACACTTTCTGCCCTGTTGGAGCTACTGCCCGAGAGGGTACGGTCAAATGGATGTGGTGTTGGTGTAGGTGCCGATCTCTGCCAACAGAAGGTGCCTGCCAGTGCTGGGATGCAGCAACAAGGTGACTTCTCGCTTCATCTAATGGCAACTTGCCTCCCAGCTGGTTACACCTCTTGGCCACTATTCCCCTGGATTTGATTGACATATTAGTCTTAGGGATGCCATAGTCTGGCTGTTTCCTTCCGAAGGGTACGTAAGAAAGTCTCACTTGGCTTCAGCGTAACTGTTCACAAGAGCCATGTTATCTTATGCTTTTCTTCCTTTAAAATTTCCCCTTCTTGCTGCCAGCTGTGCTGGTGTGGAGTACTCGCCTCCCTCTTTCAGGGGATATATGTTCGGACACGCTCATCCAGTCTCGCTAACAGCTGCTGGTACATACCTCCGAGCCGCGCAGGGCTCTGCCGAAGAGCTGTCATGGCAGGAGAGGGGCCACGGGGATGTGGCTTTGGAAACCGAAGGGGACCTTCCGCTTGGGAAGGCAGGGCAGGGCACGGCAGCCTGCAGCCGCCTCGCCTCGCCTCGCTCCGCACCGTTTGAACAGAGATGTCGTAGCTATAAGCCAGGAGTTTGTGTTAGCTCACTGTGTAGGTGACCCCGTGCTTAAATTCTGACAACTGGTAGGCTCCGCTTAGCGCTCCAGGAGGAATAAGCCACCTTCCTGTTTTCAGAAGTCTTGTTGTGAACGAGCTGTCTAGTGAAATGGAAATTCGTCACCTGAAGTGCTAAACAGCAGCTTTGTTTTCCAAGGAGAAACTAGGGCAAACGCTCAGAAGAGGCTATTGGAGGGAAAGCACTGGGTTGGAATGTTGCCTTAGAATATGCATTACCTTTAGCTTCCCGACAAGCTAAAAATCTTCGTGTGACTGCACGAATTGAGGCTTCGATAGCTGGGTATTTTATCCCGGGAAGCCTAGCGAGCGCTGGGACCGCAGGACCCCATTTGCCAGCTGTGAAATTCAGCCTGCACAGTGTGGGACACAGGAAAGGCAGACGAGCACATGAAATCTCTTCATAAATCTGTCAGGTAGGCATCTGCGGTTAGCAGTAGCCGTGCTCTTCTTGTCTGTGCCTCCTCTAAATTAAACCAGAGATTCCAGGCATAACTCTGCATGTCGTTACGGCTTGATAATTGTTGCCCGCATGGCAAGTCGAAGAAATAATGAGGATAAAGTAGTGCAAACAATAGCTGTACAAGCTAATTAGTCCTGCCTGTCACTGAAAATAATACAGTGGATGGGCTGACGATCTAAAGCCTTGCTTGAACTTTCAAGGCAGGAAGTTAGTATGAAGAGATTCTGAAATAAAGCGTCCCTGTAGCCTGAGACGATTTTAGGGGCCTGCAATCCATTACTGACTCAACGGTCACATCATAAATTCCCCTTTAGGACCACAATACTCTATTACGTGCTTCATAACACAGTAGATATCCACAGTTTCTAAGAATTGGTGCAACATCTCTAATAAAGTATGTGTCAGGTATTATGCAGGGCTATAACTACGGTATAATTTACAGTTTGGTGCCAGACTACTGAAATGGCCACCTACGCAGTGATGTGTTGGAGCATTTCAGAACGAAGCTGTAAGCTCGGAAACCTCTGCAAATCTTCCTTCTTGGAGCTTTCATTTTTCTCTCCTTTAAACAGGACAATTTCTCCTTAATCACAGAGCCTAATTCTGCCATTGAAAAGGACAGTGTCTACTGAATTTAGAGGGAGGATTGAAGAGTAACTCAATAAATCAATAGAGAATAAACCTAGCAGAAGTCATTCTGCACAGAATCAGTTTTAGCTCAGGAGATCCCTGGGATGAAGATTGCTGGAGGAGTATTCTGGGAGGCGATTGCTATCAAATTGCCTCATTTCTGCCCCCATCCCAGGCATTGGCTGTTGGCCACCACTGGAGGTCAAGCATGAGGGTGGCCAGAGCAGTGGTCTCATTTGGTGTGGGCTTTCTCAGAAATGCATTTCTGTGCTTGCAGAGTGATGTGGAAAAAAGCTGCTGCGGCAGGCGGCACTGGCACGAGGACCTGGACCCCACCACGGCATGTCCCTGTGTGGCTTCCAGCCCTGGTGACCACTGACCCCAGAGGAGGAGTGAGTGGGACCTCGCCTGGTCTGGCAGGCTGCTCCGAGGGCACGGGGCGGGGGTAGAGCCTTCTCCTGGGGGCCTGAAAACAACCACATGCGTAACTTCTTCCTGCTACTTTGGTCTTTATGCTCCTAAATTGTGTGAGTTCGGCTTTCTGGTAAATTAAAGTCAGGCTAGTGGTCTGTTTCAGATTTACGTACGTGTATTTGAGATACAGCTAGCCTAAGGAGTCGAGCAAGGATGAGAAACCCGTTGTGTCTCGGCGGTGCCACAGACTTGACACATGGCCTCAGGCACACTCGAGCTCCCCGGCTCTACTTTCCCATTAACTTTTGTCTTTTTTTGTTGCTGTTGTTGGTCTGGATGTTGTTGATTATATTTTTTTTAAGCAGGTTGCTAGCCGCAGAGCCCAGCGCCCGGGTGCGGGCAGATGTCCCGCAGCTGTGCGGCTGGCCAGGAATTCCCACTTTGCTTTGAAGCAAACGAGCTTGTTCCACCCAGCAGTTTCAGTCCCCCACCAGACAGAGCGCAGCCCCTGTGCTCTGGTTCAGGGCTGTGGCTGCCATCTATTTCTGCCTCTTCATGTGCTATAGATCATACCCAGAGGTTTCAGTCGTTACCCAGGAAGGGCTTTTGCTATGTCTGTCCCTAAGCATTGTTGGGTCCCAGTAAGGAGGCACTTAGAACCNGTGCTCCAGCCCTCTGATCATCTTCGTGGCCCTCCTCTGGACCCACTCTAACAGGTCCATGTCCTTCTTATGCTGGGGGCCACGGAACTTGAGGGCTCTCAAGCCCACTTGAGGTCTTGCCTTTAGGGTTCTGCAGTGTTTTGTGATGTGTCAGCATTAGAGCAGTGTAATTATTTCCAAGCTGGTGCACTGTTTGCTTTGCAGTAGGGGAGGTTGGTGTTTTTTTCAGCATCTGGCGTGCGAGTGCAGTTAAAAGCCCGTTGGGTGCTGCCTTTGCCCGGCAGCACCTCATGGAAAGGCAGTGCGTGGCATGCACCCACGCTACAGGCATGCCACTGCCATGCAGGCAGCGCCCTGCTGTCCCCTCCCAACCCCCAGCTTGAGGAGCCCTAAAACTTACTGAAAACGAGCACGGTTTTGGGCTGGAGGAGAGCCACAGCCTGGCTCCCCGGCAGGGAGGAGGAGTATGGGTCACCCAGACCCCCTGAGGCAGGCAAGGGCTCCCATTCTGGCTGGCTGTGCCAGGGGGGAGCTGCACAGGAGCCCTTTTCCCCTTGGAGTCCATGCTGCTCAACGGCTACTGCAGATCCACCTACATGCAGAGAGATTTTTAATACTGCCTTTTCTTTAATCCTACATCATCAAACCTAGACAAGCCCATAAAGTGTGCACAGGAAGCCTCTGCGAGCCGTACGGATGCAGAGCTCCACCAGCATCTCACAGCTGGGTGATGGGGTGGCACCCGCGTGTGTCAGGCCAGCGCAAGTGTCCTGTGGACCTTGCCGAGCCTCGTCCCAGTCTACCCTAAATACCATGACCTCCGTAGATGCTCATCCCACCAGGGATTTTGAACTTTCTGTCTCCAGTCCCACCTTTGCGCACCTTGAGGCAACTCCCCCAACGCGCTGCATCCTCAGCAGCACAGCAAACCCCGTGCTGCAGGATGGGGTGGCCACTGCATGTCTGGTTTTGTAGGCTCCTTTCTTCGGGCCCATTCGTCCCATCCCTCAGCTGTTGGGACCGAGCGCCCGGTGAGGAGCCCGGCATGGTGCTGGGGCTCGTGGGGAGGCAGCCGGGCAGGCACCGGGCAGGCGGGTCGTGGGGAAGGGAGTGCTGTGCCACCTGCGAGCCAAATGACTGCAGGAGAGGTTTGGCAGCCGATCCAAAATGTTAGGCACTAATTTCAGTTCAAAGGATGAGGACTGAAAAATAGCATCTCTCGGAGGCACTGAGAGCAGCCAGCGGGAAGTTGTATTTCCCGTGAAGTGCTGCATAAGCTGGCAGATCTCTGTCATGATGGGAGTTTTAATTGTCCGTCCTTCTGAAGTCTCAGGGGGAAAAAAAAAAACCAAACCCAGAATATTTTGGAGAACTTCTTATTTTCTAGTGGCTACCAAATGTTTCAAAGCTATTTGCAGCTTGGCTTCCCTACAGGGAGAGACTCCTACGAGTTCAGATAAATGGTGCTGTGGTGTTTGCCTGCGTAGATGGAAATGGACTCTGTCAAACATGTATATTTAAAAAAAAAAAAAAAAAGAGAGAAAAGCCTTTCTGCCAAAGCTGTGATTGCTGTGTTGCAAGAATTTATATTCAAAATACAACATTTGAGCTGCAGAGATAAAACTTTGCTCCCTCTCCTCGCATGGCAGGCACGCCAATTCCTCTTCGTGGGCCAGCTTGGTCTACAGGGTGGCAAACCTAGTGTTAGTCCTTAATAGAACTATGATAGACATAACGAGCGTACCTGGGAGAAGAATTTGGGCCAGTGACACCATTTGGGTCAGGAAGTATGACAGGATTTGACTAAATATTGATGTGATTAGGAAAAGTGTTTCCTTCAACTGGTACCAACTACTACCACTGTACTTTGGACCTACAGTTTTCTTTCTTTTGAGATGAGCAATGTATGATGCCAAAAACTTTTTTGGTTTTGAAAAACATATTTACGAAGACTTCAGCACGTCACTGGTCGCAAAACTCTATCTTTTCTACGAATAAGTATTGCAAATATCTGTTCATTGATGTTAAAATATCTACAATATAAATATTTTGTAATATAAATATAGCTCTGCGTTAAATAACTAACCAAAACCCATGACAGGCTGTGTGAGTCACTAGTGCAGATATATGCTGTATTGATTGCCAATGCAAAGGTCCACTTTGTAGGCTGATTTTATTTATCAGAATACACGTACCACTCCAAAACTGGGAATACTCCTACCCACAGAGTATTTAAAGGATGTTCAAAATAAAATCCCCCTCTGCAAGTATAAAACTCTGTCAAAGACTTCAGACTCCTTGAGTACACTTCAGGATTGAAATGATGGAAAATATGGGCTCCAGACTTTTTTTTTTTTTTTTTGGCCTGGCAAACAAATGTTGTGACATCTCCCGGTGAGGCCCCTGGATCCAGCCCTCCCCTGCGCAGAGCTGGGCACGCACCACAAAACAGCTCTTGCACTTGGTGTTTGGATGGGTCCAGCTCAGCCGGGATGCAGTGCTTTCTGCGCTCGCTTCTTGCAGATGCTCAGCCCTAATCTGAAGCCAGGTGCACCAACACCAGCCCTTTGAGGTGGCGGCACATGAGGGTCCGAGCGTTCGACTCTTATGAGCCTGGGTCATCAGCTACTGGGAAAAATACCAGGACCTGGTACTACCCATCTGAAAATAGCCATGGATAATTAACTAGCACTGCTTTGTGATCGTACCATCATTGCTCTCATCCTCTCAGCCCTGCTTCCCTCCTGTTGTTTCTCAAACTCCTCACTTGGAGGAGAGCCCAGGGTGAGGACAGGCTTCCTCNAAGCGGTGGAATCGCCATCCCTGGAGGTCTTTAAAAGACGTGTAGGCATGGTGGTTTTGGCAGTGTTAGGTTGATGGTTGGACTTGATGATCTTAAAGGTCCCCATCAACCTGGGTGATTCTATGATTCTTCCACGGCCAGGGCCGCTACACAAACCTGGGCCCAGGCATGGGCCATATTGAGGCAAAGCTGCTCTCCCTCCATGGGAGGCCTCTGGAGAGCCTGTCCCCATGGATTGAAGCAGCCATGGGACATTTCTGGTGGGTGGAGGGGTGGCTGTGCAGGTGTGTGTTTCACCAAGGGGGTAAGACCTGTTAACAGCTTCCCGGGAAGAAGAAAGCCATTTCTGGCAGAGGCGACAGGATTTGTCCGACGAAGGAGTAGTTTGAGGGATTTCTGCAGCCTGGGAAGGCCTTCCTGCCTTCTCACAGCCTTGGAGAGAAGAGGCTGAGATGTGGCATATGGAGGTGACCAGATGGAGCAACTGGAAAGAAAAGTCAGAGAAACTAAACCCAGGGGAAAATGCTGGTAGCTGGGCGAGTGTGTTTGCAGGAAGGAGAAAAAGAAACAGGGGCGATGCAGCCGGCCAGGGGAGAAAAAAACCCAACCCTCAAAACACCGCAGGGAGCTGCAGGCCAGGGGATGCTGCTGAGCACAGCGGGTTAGTGAGGGGCCGGGGGGACCGGGGCGGCCGAACGCAGAGGCCATGAGCTCGATGTGGGGATTCAGATGCGAGCAGCCTCCACGCAGGGCTTGTTCGTGCTTGCGCGCTCTCAGTGCCTGAAACAGAGCAGCTTCGCTAATGAGCAGATGTTTTCTCTGTGTGGCTGTTACGACATCCTTTAGGGTTCCTGCTAGAGATGTGTAAGCAGTCCCTCCCCACCCACGCTCCGGCTTTGAAGGCAAGCCGTAATACAC
Organism: Burhinus bistriatus; assembly: GCA_013397275.1. Lineage (NCBI taxonomy): Eukaryota > Metazoa > Chordata > Aves > Charadriiformes > Burhinidae > Burhinus > Burhinus bistriatus. The sequence goes on along the minus strand of VYXH01006860.1, from coordinate 101,270 downwards.
AGTTGTGCAACAGCATTCGCTTCACGCCGCTCCTGACAGTCCAACGAATGTATGGAAACTGAAGCTTTAAAAAGAAATATAATCCTGATATGGCTATAAACGATTTGACATTTCTGATCTTCAGACACTCGGCAGTCTGCCTTACCCAGAAACCCAAATTTTTTGTTCCCAATGTGCCAGCCACCTGCGCTGCCGGCTAAGCAGTTTCTTCTTACCCATCTCTGGAGCTGCTTAGTCAGGTCACCCCAGCCCGTACCTGAACTGAGAACAAGGCACACGGGGTACCGGAGCTGCGGTTCCATCCATCTCCTCCAAACCAACCAGCCCTTCGGCATCACACGGCAGCCAGCTCAGCCATGGGGATGCTAAGGGTGTAAAAAAAAAAAAAGCCATGGGGGTAGCGTAGAGTAACAACTGAAATGTTACTCGCACAGGCCACGAGCGCTTGCTGCTTTCATGAGGGCTGTAGTGGGACATCAAAAACTTTTCAGAGAAACCCCCCAGCCATCTGCACACACCTAATCAATGCAGCAATCAATGGCAGAGATGTCGTACAAAGGACGTTGTTTATGCCACATCCAGCTGTAAACCAAAAAACCCCAACCCTGCGGGTTATAGATAGCGCATACTGTAATTGATGGCTTAATTATAGCCTACCTGAGGCATAAGTCTGGTCTCTTCCATTTTTCTGGAAAAGTCTCATTCAGGTTCTCATTTATCACCTGAGAATTAACGTCTCGCACAGACACCGCAGAAGGTGAAAGAGTAAGTATTGCTTCGGCACTAAAAACGTTTTCATGAAAATGGAACAAATAATAATCAGTACTTGTTTGTTTTTCCTAATGGATTAGCTGGCCTTTTAAAAGAGATTACTTTTCGTTACGAATCTTATCGTATTTAAATATGCAGTTGTGTGCTTCTCATATTTCGTTCTCTGTGTTTGAATGGTATTTCTGAACCTCCCTAATTGCTGCCGTTACTTGTGCCTGAGCTGGGTGAAGAGTAAAACTCTGCTTTGATTTGAGCAGATGTGTTTGCATATCGCCTAGGTTACCATTTGCATGGAAGGGAAAAAGATCGCAACCACGGCATCCCCCGTCTTTCCTGGCTGAACCACAGCCTGTGGAAAACACTAAATGCTGAAGAAATCATCAATAAATCATAACGCTCTTCCCTGTTTGAGCAATTTATCCTGGAGGATCTTAAATTGCAGTTATTTTCAGAATACCGCTGTGAGGTCCGCGGGTGTTTTATGGTCAGGTAAATTCGGCACAGCGTTTATAGGATTCGCTCAAGATCTCGCAGCAAACTAATGGCAGAATCCCCACATCCCCTTTCTTTTCCAAATTGGCCCATCATCTTTCATTTGAAAGAAAGTGAGAAAACCCTTGCATCCCCCTTCTCTGCGTCACAATGAGGAAACATAGCGTTTTCAAGGGAAGGGCCTGGTTTTGGGTGCGGAAGCGCTCGGCATGGTGGTTGGGAAGAGGTGAAGGCAGTGCAGGCAGCCTGGCTGAGGCTGAGCCCTCTGGGGCTACCACCCCAGGGGACAGGGCAAGGGTGGCACTGCCCAGGGACCTGCTGGTACCCTAGGGGCTGCCAGTAGCCATCCACCTTCCTTTCTTCCACTCCCCTTGTATCTGCCCCGTTTGAAGCCCCCATGGCCATCGGCAGGGGCACGGGCAGCCTTGGGGTGCAAGAGGCACTGGGAAGGACCAGCAGGGAACGGCAGATCCGATGCTGGAGCAGCTCTAGTCCGCGACGTAACTTCTGCACCACGCGGGACCGTGCGTTTGTAACGCAGATTGCCAGTGTGACACGCGGCACCCGACTTGCGTACGCTCTGCTGCCTGGGATGCTTTTGTAGTCATCTTTCTCCTGATGCCGAATTAAGGTTCCCACGCACAATGTTCAACAAAGATTATCTTTTATGCAAAGCAACCCTATCCTATTTGCAAAGCTTGCCTCCGCCAGGATTGCTGTTGACATTAGCTTTCAAGCAGCTAAAGTTTAAAAGAGAAACAAACCGTCTTGGGAATGGTGTGGGGGAGGACGAGGGCTCAGCGAGGCGGTGATGAGGGCGAGGAGGGAAGCCAGCGTCTTCTAGCAAGGTTACAGCCTTGCCTGAAACGTTGGGATTAAAAAGCTATCAGATGCACAAATAAGACTGTTGCAGTTAAATTAATCCTAGCCCAATAGAGTCGAATCCCTTCCGCACTATTAAACGGTGTTAAAGCCTAGCTATGGAATGATACCTGGAGAAGGGCATCCCAAAGGGTGGCTGCTCAGGTAAAGGGGGGATGACTGAACCGTTTTCCCCCGACTCTGTGTATAGCAGCGTGTTTTCCCACACAGCTACGCTGTCTGTAATGCCCATGGTTATAGTGTAGAGCTAAAGCTCTGTTATTACTTTTTTTTACCGGTAGATGCTCAGGTACCTCTCATTTGCTTTAGGAGCCTTCGGAATTGACATTTTCTCTCTAGCCATCAGGGCTGGAAGCCTTTATTCCCCTAATAAAAGCTGAGATTTTCACATAATAACATGATTCTGGTAACTAGAGCTTTAAGAAAAAGGTCAGATAATGTGACACTTGCAATAAAAGCATAAGATTTGACAAAACCATATTTAGTGCAGTTCCCAGCTGAATGGGGAATTGCCATTATGCATTTCCTTTACAGTACACTTACATTTATTCCAGGAAAGCTCTAATGCAACCTTTTCCTATTAGCTAGATAAAAGATTAAGTTAATGCTGCCACTTATTTTAAAACTTACTGAAAGTATCGGTGGGGAGCGGGGAGAGGCGAAGACTTTTGTATATGAGTCGCTATAGAAATATGCAATGTTGGTAAAACTTTGCTCGGTGTCATTCATTAATAGTCATAGTAGATTTCACTAATTATAGTCTGAAGGGACGCTTCCTCCTTTTCTTTTTTACCTTTTTGGTCATTTCACAGAACTTCCGGTGTCGTTTTGTTAGTCAGCGTGCGTGGGTCTCTCTTCTTGAAAGTAGGGGCAGGAGAAAGAGTTTTAGGGCACGTACTGCTCGGAAGCAGTGAAGAGGGCGAGGGGTTTGAACGGGGATTTCTGCAAGTAGGTGGTGTTGGTCTTTATCCTACAGGGGGTTTGATATCCGTACAAGGCTCTCATGGAAATGAAGCATCCTCCCTCCTTTCATGTGGAACAATTGCTTTATATGGGACACCTGGCATCAGGTTTTATCCTCCCAGTACTTCCAGCACAAGCATGTAAAAAGCGTGACTACAAATAACACAAACACAAATTTGGGCAAGGAACTTAGCTTTTCTTTCCAGCATGGCCCAGCTCAGATTAGGAGAAGATTTTTTCCATACTTTCTAATGGCTGGTGGGCTTTTGTGTCCACAGCGTAGACTGTGCAGGGGACATATGGGTTAAAATGGCTGAGAAATAATATATAGCAAGGTTTTATTTTTTTTTTTTCAGCTAAACTGTGTCCTTTGCCCCAACAGACTTTGCAAGGGTACTTATGACTTTCTTTAATGAAAAGGATTCCACCACATGCTTGTTTTGAGAAAAGCAGAGAAATGTGTCAAAATTGGTCAAAAATAAGCTGTGCAAATAACATTTGATACTGTCAATGGGAGCCTGAAACGATTTGTGGACAAATTTGTATGTTTATATTCATAAGGATTCTTTCAGAAAGGATGTTTTATTCCATTTTCCCTTATTTCACAACTGAATAACAAGATTTTATTGCTTCTCATATACCCATGCTTGCTCTTTACCAGCACTGCTGATGTATAATGTGATTTCACATATTCTTGCCACTGTTTACCAAAATGTCTTTAAATTATTGAATCCGGTCCTGTATTAGCCTTTTACCATGGGCTTCATTGGGTAGGCACAGCACAGGATCTGGTTCGTAGCCCTGCTCCTTCCTTTTCGCTTGTTAATTAATCAGTTTCATACCATTGATCAAATTTTGATGGCTAAAGACTGTTTTCTTGTATTCTGAAAATACACAAAGAAACATTGCTGTAAAGGTCTGGCATCCAGGGAAGGAGCGATTACTGGCTCCAGCGTGCATCTAGAGTAGAGTAGCATCTACTGGAAATTAAATGAAATGACAGCTCAGAAATGAAAAGTACAATAAAACCTTGGCAATACAGAGGAGGTGGCTGCTTCCACTCCTCAGGTGCAAACTTTCCGCAGCCTGTGGGACAATGTGATTAGGAGAAGACCAGCCTGGATAAATCCACATAGCCAGGCTGTTTGGCATTTTCCTCAGTTAGCTTTTATTGAGGTTCTTAATCGGAGGAGAAGCCCTCACAGGGGACAAGTCAGTGCCTGGTCCCAGCTGAGTACCTGTCCTATCCTCTCTCCACAGGTTTGCAGGGAGCAGCATCCCAAAAGCATCCATGGGAGGGGAAGGGATGCTGGGCACGGCCCCCCTTGCTCCCCCACTTCTGCTGGCTGGTCCCTACATTGTACTACACCTGGGGACTGGCACCCTCCTCTCCCTGGGCAAGGTTTTGACCAGAGATCCTCTGCAGGAAAGGAGGAGGGGTTTTGCCAGAGTTGAAAGTGAAATCCTTCAGAATTTTGGCCTAGGAATTTTGTATGGGGCTTGCCTCCGCCCCCCCGCCGGAGGTAACGCACAGCCAGCTTCTCTGTTAGCATCGCTTCGCGTAGGTAGCTCGAACCGTGCATCTGGAGCGAAAGAGGGAAGGTACTTTCTCTAAGTGGGCTGCCATTGATTTTCATATGTTCATAGGTATTAGAGAGGAAAAAGACCTATTAAATCATCTAGTCAGTATAATCAGTGCAGAACTATTCCCTGCTGGACATTTACTGGTGGTTTGTCAACTCTAGTTCAGGAAATTGAGTTGTAGTGTTCAATATAATGGATTCTAAATTTCCATTTAATATCAGTTTTCTTTGGTTTCTGCTTTTACATTAATGCATTGATGTGCTTTATATTGATTGACTTTTCTTAGTGTAATGAGAACAAAATGCCACTTATGATTTAAGTCATTTAACTCAAACTAGCAAGCTATCAAGCTAGCTCCTCCCAGGGGAAGGTCATAATGGCTATAGCAGAGAGCCATGTCAATACACAAGTGTTGGTAAGATAGATAATTCTACAAATGTTTTAATTTATTTCAAAACAATGGTAGAGAGTTATACAGCTGAATATACCATCAAAAACTACTCAAACAATGAATTAAATCCGCAGCACTAATCTCGCCAGTCCTACTTGTCTCCCAGCTTCCTAGCAGTTTCATACATCTTATGCACTCAGTTGCCTTTGCAAAAAAAGAGGAAACCCTTCAAAATCATGTGAAACAAAGCAAACGGAGCATTAACCTTTGAGCCAAATTCCTACCTGGTTATGACCACTATGCCATGGAGATCTGCTTGAGAAGGACTGAAAGAAGAAGAGTCGACCCATTGCTTTCCCTCACCTCAGCTAATAAAACCTGATGCTGCTAGTAGTGGATTATTCACAGATTTCAACATAGCAGCAGACCTAGCGTGAGAATAGGTGACAGAAGTAGGTTTTGATCCTTATAAATAGGTTGCTGAAAAGACGCTGTGATTACTGTCATATATATCATTACTTAATATGAAAAATGTCATACCCCTCTAGTACCAGGCTCTTATAAACATGTTCTGAGTTTTAACACCCCAACTGTTTCGCAAATGCTGCCAAACTTAGCCGCTGGAAGAGAGCTCTGGGCTTAAACATCTGTAGAGCACAGATGCGGTGCAGGGTGAAGTGTAATCTAAAACTGCCGGAAAGCAATTAAAATCTTACCGTTCTTAGTTACACATCACTGGAATTATTTATAGCATTAATTTTGAATATTGGGTAACAGCCTACCCTATATGCTGGGTGAGAAATAATCAAACTGAAGATGTTGTACTCCTGTGATACATTCCTTGTGCTAGATTTTTATGAACTTCTAATAAATTTGGGGTAAAGAAATGAGGCAGATGATATAAAATTTTTTCTTTGCAGAATGATGCAGTTGTCTTTAATTATGAATTCATGTGAAGATATGAGAAGGAAAAGACACCCAGGTCCTTTCTTCTCTTTCCTGTGTTTTCTACCGTCATATTTACTGTATTGCAGGGGTCTACATCTTGGCCTGGAACATGCAATTACTGTCAGGAGTTCAGTTTTTACCCAGTATTTCTCTGAGCTGTTCCAATCCAGCCTGAAAATATAAAAGCCTTATGACCACTTCTGACTGTCAACAGATCTGTTCTCATTCTCTGCCAGAAAAAGTTAATTACAAATAAACTATTTCAAGAGAATCTGAAGTGCACTTAGACCAAGCAGACTGCTGTCAGTGATTCTCTGCAGAAGGTGAAGAATCGGAAAATTTCCCATGACTTCAGGCTCTTTCCCTGGAAAGGTGTCAAAGACGGAACCGAGAAGAAGGTGGTTGGGAGCATAGCTAAGTCACGCTCCTCACTTCCAGAACTAATTATACTACTTGCATATGGCTGCTCTCCAAGGAAAACAAATCTATCCATGCTTTCTGCATCCATCTTACTTCATTCCAGAAGCTGCTTTTGATTCATTCTCCACAATCTTATAAACAAAGTCGGAAGGGAACATATGGGCAGCCAGGCTGAAGGTCCCTGCAGCCCAATAGCCTATGTCCAGCAATGACATGAGCAGGCTAGGGAGAAATAAGAACACAGCAAGTAAATATCATCCATCCCCTAACGGTTTCCCTGAAAATGACTTTTTGCAGATGAGGGAACTTCTTGAGCTGATACTTGCTGAGGCTCCTGTTGGCCCCACAGACACTGCATCCTTGAGCAGGGAGTGCCGGTGGCGTTCTGAGAAGGACCATGTCTGTGTGCTTTTTTCAGCTCTGGCTCCTCCTGGATCCCTCCAATTCTTCCCAGTGCTTGTAGTGGAAGATGCGTTGTGAACGCTTGACCCAGATCTGCTCCCTCCTCCTGTGACTTGGGGCCTCTGTCTTATCTCCTCAGTTACCCTCTCTCCAGACGGAAGAGTCTTAGCCTACCAACTTGTTCCTCATAGGGAAGTTTTTGATACGTGATCATGCTTGTTGCCTCTTTTTGACTTTTTTCCCCAGTTCTGCTATAGCTGTTTGAGACCAGGAGTTCATACCTGCTGAGAACATCCAATCCATACTAACAGAGTAAGCTTATAGTAGCAACACTGACCTCAGAACTGAGACAAAACACGATTTTTCACTTTGTGTTCTTTGTAAAGTGGAGACACCAGACACAAAATCAGAAGCAGCAGGCAGAGCTGTGTACAGCCCCCAAGCAATCATAACATGTAGTCCTGCCCATCCATCAACTGGGCTCCTTCTTGAAATGAAAAGGATTTTCTGCTCCTGTTCTCCCACTCTTCATCCCCATTCCTGTTAAGAAACTTTCCCACATCTTTGTTCCTCTTTTTGGGCTAGAAACCTTCCTCCCTGCCCCCCCCCTTCATTTTTGGTCTAATTTCATTCATACTCAGATTACATTTCTTGTTCTTGTTGTTATGGGTTTTTATTTGGCTTATGGGTATTTTTTCATGTCCCCTCTCAGCTATAGTTTGGCTAAGGCATGTGAAACAGGCTCTTCTACCTGCTGCTTAGGATGAACAAATCCTTCTGGGACACATCTAGGTAAATCACTAAAGCCAAGGATCTCTCCACTAATCATGATACCTTTGGCTCAAGCAACTGTCCTGTAGGTACAGTTTACCCTCCTTGAATCAAACAGAAACGTTTAGTATTCCACATTTAAATGATACAAAATTTCAAACACATAGAAGAGCTTGAACTAAACTAATTAAGTCCCTTAGCCCCTTTGTGCGCCTTAGCCTTTCCCAAAACATCTAGTTTCACTTCGTGTGATGGTGGTGAATCCTTCAACTGTGGTGGTTGTGGTTGTGGTATGGATTTGATCTGAGTTACTTCAGCTGTTATATTTATTACCACCAGTGGACCCTACTGTGTGACATTATTATATCAGAAATGCAACAGCTCTGCTATATGCAGTCACTCATTTATCTGTATCTCTTATTTATCTATATCCTCTGGTGAGCCTGTCTTAGAGGAACGAGGCTGTACCTTGGAAAAAATCATTGCAAAGAGATATACTCCTATTTCATTCCAGAGACCAATTTTTTCCTCTTTGGATATGGGTTCTCCCGTTCGACTTGTCCTATATATGTGCCACATATACAATGTCTCAGTAATGTTTCTTACTGTGCCAAAACTTTTTAATCTGTTGCCTTTAGTCAGGCTGGTATGTTGAACGCAGCTCTGGATTTTGTTCTGCTAGTGTGTCAAATCCTTTGAAAGTGTGGCTGCAGTCATGGAAGTGCTTATAATGTGTGTACAATTTGCATATGGCTATATCTTTGTTTCTGGGGATCTTTCCTTGTAGATAGGTCAAGCGCTATTTTTCCAATGGCAGTAACATCAGTTTCGGCTACGGTGATCTTCTCAAAAGGTGACACTGAACTTTTTACACCCACGAGCAAAACCCAAAGTTGCCTCCTCTGAACATACTTACATTTCATATTTTTAGTACCCAAAATCTGCTGCCCTATGGTTGAGGTGCTGCTGCAGTTCCTCCAGTAGTCCTCTTGAACCTGTCCGTGAGGAAACTGAATTCTACCTCTGATGAGAGATGGTCAGAGGGCATCAGGAGGGCAGCCTGGTCAGTTAATTTAATAGAAAATAATTAACTTATTAAGATTTGCACCACATGAGAAATAGCCATCGTTTTCCTAGTGACTGTGGTTTGCTGCCTTAGGTCCACCTTTACCATAGCAAGGAAGGTTTGTACTGCGTCCTTGTCCCACGGGGTAAGCCCTTCACCACCACCATCTACTCTGCTAGCTCAGTGCTTCCTTCCAGGCCAGTCGATTTCCTACAGATTTTAGAGTTTAAGTGTTTACCGCCCCTCCGTGCTCAGAGGCAACGGTGCCCACGCGTGGTCTGCTCCTGGCACGGGGACCTGCTGGGGCTGGGGCAGGCATGCTGTGACCCATGGCCATGCAGGAGGTACGTCGCTCTGCTCATGGGCTCACTTTCATAGACAATTCTGCCTTTTCTGGCCACTGGCACAGCGTGTTTGGTACTGGGAGAAGTTTGTTGCTTCTGATGGCTGCTAGGTTAAATGGCATTTATTATACTGTATCGATGCTCCCCGTGAAGCAACCTCTGAGGTGCAAATCCTACAGCTGTGCCTTGCATAAAATACAGGTGAAGCCCTTGACTGGTGGAACGTAACAAGAAAAATAAACGGAGATGACTTCCAAGCTAAAAACCTTAACCACCTCAGAAAAATCCAATAAGTGTTTATGCTCTTTCCTTTTAAGCAATTCAATCTGCTTAGTTTAAACCCAGAGTTAGTATGGACACGTCCTGTAGAGCCATAAATCAGAGCGCTCTGTCTCTTTGCCAGTACAAGATGGATGCCTGCTTCGTGTTAACGACTATTCAAACTGTACTCAGGCTCCGAAAAGCAGCCTTGAAGCGCAGGGCTGTCAAGGCACGGTGCTGAGGGTGTATCATCTGGTTCTCTTCATCCCATGGAGCGGGAATACACCAGCACCTGCCTCGGCCGTCTGGCCCCGGAGAGGCTCCCAGGCCACTCCGGCACGGCTCCATGGCTTCTTTAGCGCCTCTCATCGAGCATCTGCTCATTATTCGCCCAGTAACTATTCCTCAGTGCTTTCCCTCCAATTACCTCGATTTCCTGGATCCTGTATGATTGCTGACATAAATGTTACTTTCATTACGTGCATAGCCGGGGCAATTTCTGCAGCTCCCCCATGTAACCGGTGTGGCCCCTCCTCCACCGGCACGGAGCGTTTCTGGTGGTTTTTTATTGCTGGGAAGCTGGTGCACGGCTGCTGCAGGACGGCGAGAGGAGCGCAGGAGCATAACCATCTTTTCCCAAAACTAAGCCTTTACTGAAATGCCAGGTATGAGAGCTAAACCTTTCCCGGGGCTGTGAGAGTTCCCCAATAAGATCCTGCACAACGTGCTGGATAATAATGCGGGGCGGGCTCAATCCTCACCTCACGAAACGAAATTAGTGGAGGTTTCACAACGTATGAAATAACAGAGAAATTATGCCAGGGGGTGGCAGGGGATGGTCCTTAATCACTGGATATTAAGCAACGCAGGGCAAGACAAACGAGGATTACAGACTCTTTGGGGATGCCACGTCAAGTNATCTTAAAGGTCTTTTCCCACCTAAATGATTCTATGATTCTAAGTAGCCATTTGGAGGCAAGTGGGAGCCCTCGCCTGACACACGCAGGCATCTGTCGCCACAGTCACGCTCTGGCCCAGGGCAGGGAGGCAAGAGAGGAGGGCTCCGCAAAGCCAAAATGGTTTACACGTCTCAGCAGGGTCTGGTTACTCACCCGGGGAAGGTAACAGGAAAAGACTATAAAAGTTTATCTTAAAGCAGAGCTAGAAATGCAGCTGGTGATTCCAACAACTCCTGATTTTATTTTACTTTTTACTGTACCTTCTTAGATAAAGACATGAGTAAAAATTAATATCACCCTGATTTCCACCAATGTGGAATTTACTTGGTTTTTTTAAACCTGATAATGGATGCTTTATTGCTAAATTTCAGCTCAGGTATTTAAAAACAATCTTTAGTATACCTTCAGGTATGCATTTTATTTTTTTATATTCCCCTCTGAAATACTAATATATTCAGGCATGAACAGAGGATGTCCTAATCAGAAAACACTAAATGCTAAAGGTATGCGGTAATTAACTTGTGCTTAAAGAATCTCCTATGAAGCTGTTGCATAAATCTAAAATTATAGCAGCCAGAATTACTTCAGAGTTTATTTCATTACATAAATATGTATCACCAGATCCCGAATTTTTACTCCCGTGGACAGAAATAGTCAGAGTTTTAGTTAATATTTCTTACCTGGGGTTTTGGCATAGCATAATGTTACGGATGCTAGAAACAGAAGGAAGTCCTTAGTTGCCACAGAAGCCAGGTAGCAAAGAGACTGGAGGGGAAAAAAAAGCATATTCTGAGAAACTGCGTCAGACTTGCTAACTGTTAGGCTTGTGTGTAGGAAAGCACCGGGAAGGCTTCTGAAAATAAGTTTGAGACAATTTTAGTACAGATTTCTTCAACCTCACAGGTTCAGGTTCACTTCACCACAGGCAGGCTCTGGGCTGCGGAAGAAATTGCGCCTGGCTGTGCTCAGTGCGAAACGGCACGCGCGGAGAAAACAGCCATGCCACGTCTATTTGAACACAAGGTTTACTGAGGTATTTGAGGGGCTTCAAATGTTGCTCTAAATTTAAGTACAATCGGATTATGAAAACCCTCTCTGAAGGCAAAATAGAGCCAATTGACATTAGGCCACAGCAGCATTTCCAAGCCCTTAAAATATTATGAATGGAGTTAAAAGGTGCCCTTGCTTTGCAGCTCTGGAGTTTTGGGTGCCCTGCTCCTGGGGAACACCCATGTGTGAGATGGCATCATGCCTCACCCGAACCCCTGAGCGACTTCACTCCAAGAGCACCGCTCCCAGCTTTCAAAGATTTGGGAAAGCACGCCCTTAAAGAAACGTTGGCAGCAGAAATACAGAGAATACAGTTGTGCTGCTGCCCCACAAACACGTTTCTGCCTAAATACCAATGAGAAGTGATGCCAAAACAACCAAGGGGTCATCACCTCCCCTGCCCAAGCACCCAGCGTGCGGCACGAGGGAAGAGGGCTCTGGCTCTTTTTGCTGAGCTTTCTCAGCAAGCTCAGCATACTGCTCCTTCCTTACCTGTAAAAAAAAATCACTTTTTTTTTTAAGCCCCTAGCAATGAATACCTGACGCTTTCTTAGAATGGCTTGGTCTTTTTGTGACAATTTAACCCATTGGCTTTGTACCGGTACCCCACACATAACTCAAGTTCTTTCTCTGCTGCTGCCTATCTGTTTTGGTTTTGTACCTTCTCACGCAGCTACTCTATCTTAACTCACTGGCTTACTGAATTTCTTTTTCCTTTAAAAGAGAAATAGTTTGGACGCACTTCGGTAGGTGTGCCTCTTGGGTCTAGCCAGAAATGGTAGATCAACTTTTTCATGTAAATAAGAAAAGAAGTAGTGTGTTATTGACCAAATTTGGACTAGGCTCCTTAGAAATGTGTTTACCACTGAATAAGTTGCTGGGCTCCAGCAAGAATTTGCAATCAAAACAAGAGGTAGGAGAAAGAGGGGAAATGATGGAGCAGTTCCAGAACAGGCAATATCCTCGTGAGTACTTTGTTCACCTGGAAAGAGGTAGCTTATGATCCCTATTTGGAACTAGAACTAGGTGGGGGCTATAGATATTTATGAGTTCTGTAACTGACTATATACTTACCTCTTTCTTTGAACGGAGCGATTTCATTTTGCGTACATACATCAATATATGTTGAACCAAAGACTGCAAATTACTCCGTTATTTTCACAAANNNNAAGCAAAATATCCCCGTTTTTTAAAAAAAAAAAAAAAAAAAAAAAAAAAAAGAAGAATGAAATCTGTGATTCTCATAGTTGGTTTTGATCTGCGCTGCAACAAAAGCAAGCATTTAAAGGGGTAGGGGCAAATTACAAAAAGGCAATGGATGGTAGAAAAGCCTTAGAAAATACACTAGCCCTGTGGCTAGTGAGCTGAATTCGGACGTGGCACACGTGAGTTTGACTCCCTGATTTGCACTCACATCTCCTAGGGAGCTTCCTAGCCACAAAATTCCTGGATATTCTGGACTCTCTTCCTCTTATTCTGGCTTATCAGTAAAAATTTTGAACATCTTGGTTTCACCTTGATGCAAATGAAATTAAGTGCCAAGCCTTTGTTTGTTTGTTTGTTTTCATTTAAACGAAATACCAATTTTTCCGACCAAGCCTACTCCTTCGCATTCACTTCTAAACGCGCCAGGCTCTTGCTGGAGTGTCAGAGTCGGAGTCTGGTTTTTCCGGTTTTCCCTCTTCTAGAAAATCCTTTACACTTGAAGCATCACAAACCTTCTAATCCTTCTCTTGACGTTTGAAACGTCTTATGTCATCTTTAATAAAAACATGGCTATAGAAATCCCTGTAATACTGCCCGGACTTGTGGGTGGTAGCTTGCACTGGGACTTCTTGTGGTTCTCGGCTACCAGCACATTTTACAAGTGAGGAGGAGTAGCTCGGACTTTGGGCTCTGGTAGGGTGTTCTTCACAGTTCTCTGAGCAGAAGGGATTTGGCCCGGTTGTTTTGGGAACAAAAGGATGCAAAATGAGATAAAGTCTATCATTGAATATTTTGGAGCGGAGCAAGGCTCCGTATTGCCTTAGAGCGTGCCAGAAGTTTGGTAAATCCAGGCACTGATGGACACTTATGCCTCTCAGATTTGTTCATCATCCACCCCATAATAAACTTGTGGTGTTAATGCATATGAATATTCTTTCACTCCGAGGACATCATAGAATAACATACTTAGGATGATGATTTTGAGGGTCATTACACTTGCAGAGACGGGACATTTCACTGTGTTAGAGCTTTCTGTAAGTTTTAAGATGTGGCGAGTTTTAATGATAAAAGTATGTGCTCATTTTAAAAAGTGTGGATTTTCACTAAGAGAAAAAAGATAAAACAATAAATCTCACCGTTATGATTATGCCTAACATTAAAATTTCTTTCCTCTTCCAGCTAACTCACCTCCTCCTTTTCTTTAAGCCAGAATCTCCATAGTTTCAAGACACCTAAGCCATAATCCAAAGCACAATGTTACTGAACAGCACTGAAATATTTTTAATTAAACTTCTCCTTGTGAGGAGTTCTCCTCAGGAGGAGAAATGCTTTTGAGAGAGGTCTCTTTGGGCACTGCAAACAACCTGCAGAAAAGCAGGACTTCTCACATCCGCTCCACTGGAGTCCCCGTGAGCTTCCTAAGCACTTTCCGACAAGCATAACATAAATAGGAAGCAAGCTTTTGTCTTTATGAGATTCCCACCTGGAAAATAGAGGAAAACTCAGTGGATAAATAAAATACGTCTGAATTAAAAGATTCTCGCCAATTTGGCAAGGTGGTTCATTGGCCACGTTGTGACTAGGTTGTATTCTACAACAAGACAAACTGAATGAGCCTAGATATATATTGCCTTCAGCTGAATGTTGTAATTTAAAAAAAAAAAAAAAATTAAGCCCATTTTGCTGTTGTCTAATTTNAAAAAAAAAAATAGAAAACAAAAAACTTGTGCTCTAAAATCTATGCTGTCCTTTAATAGCACACATTACCTTTAAAGATGCAGTTCTTTTAGCCGTGGAGGAATACGAGCGACAATTGGACAAGCTGGGTTGGCCTCAGATTTTAGTGTTCTCTATTTTTCTTGTGTGGCTCAGTGCAACATCCGTTTTGATTTCTTGCTAAACAGAAATGGCAGGATGTGGAGAAGAGGCGGTGCGTTTGCGCTCCAGAGGATGGGAGCGGGCTGTACTCCTTTTGAGCCCCCATCAAGTATTAGGAGCACAGGGAAGAGACGAAAGCTACTTGTAGTCCTCCCTGCAGAGTTGAGAAATGTTTTTGTTGTATTTTATTTTATTTTTATATTAGGAGCCTCAGACTTGTCACCATAAAATTCACAGCACCTGAGTAGAGGGGATAAAGCCTGAATCTTATCAGGGTTTCTATATGTAAATTCAGGGTTCCTATACATGTGTTTGCTAATCCAATCTTAGGGATGTCTTCAGGTCCAAGATCTGTTCAGGGTTCCAGATCAGTTCATCTGCTGATTTTTTTGCATTTTTATTTTCCTTTGTTTTTTAAATGAAAGCATTTTACTACTACTTGCCTCTGAGTTTTAAGTGTATTTACTCAGTATACAAAGATTTTTTAGATATTTTCATAAGGTTTACTTTCTAACTGTGTGAGCCAAAACCAGACAACATGACAAGTTTGACAGATAAATCCACATAGATCTTTCTGAAGAATATAAAATATTAATTTCGGCGTACTCCTATTTCAAGATCAACTTAAAAAGAAAAGAGATGAAAGGTTACTTTTTAAAGAGTATTTATATCATATTGGCTTACATTGATAAGACTATACGGAGAAATAAGAATTGTCAGACTATTTAAATAGTCGTATAATTTGCCACAGACGGTTGCACTGTACTCTGTTACAGCTAGGATTAGGTAAACGTACAACAAGCAGAGTATAAAATCTTTCGTATTTGATGAAAAGGGTAAGACTGAAGGACCTCCTGTCCATTCCCTTGCAGATGTCTCTGCCTTGATGGCTGTTTCCATTCCTGCTCTGCCATATTTTTTCACGTAGTAAAGCTGAACTACTTGCGGATGAAGAGAATTCTTGCTTGTTGGAAAGCTGCTAGAACAGCTTTCTCAGAGGAAGTGATGGAAACTTGCTCACGAACGTTGGGACTGAAAGTTTTCACGGCAGCATCAGAGGCTCTAAAATCATAAAATGTAGAATTGAAATGCAGACACCAGTTCTGAGGAGCTACCCGTTGGAGACTTAGGTAGCCTAAAAAGCAGGCGTGTTCAACTGAAAATAGTACAAGGCAGAACATGGACTGATGTCTTCTGAGGAGAACAACTCTTTTACCTACTGTCATGCATGGAGAAAGGGAAACTATGAGTAAAAAGTAAGGCTGGTGTTTATGAGCCTTGGAAGCATTAGCTCTGAGGCTTTTTGTCAGGAGGATAAGAAGCCAAGGGGTTAGCTCGCAACAAGCTGTCTTTCAGAAGGTTGATGGAGCTATGGAAAGTGCTTACGCTGAGCTGCAAGCACACCCCTGCTGTACTGGGGGAGAGGTTTGTCTCCCGAGTCACGTCTAGCACCTGGGGGAGACGGGCACAAAATACTGAAAAATAGACTGTGGCAAGTTGGATTTGATTTGCCAGAATCGAGCTTAAGACGAAGACGGAAGGAAAGCGTGTGATTTGCCATTACCGAGGCTTTCTGCTCTGCAGGTAGGCAGGGGAAGGACTGTCACTTGCTGCTGACAGTGACATTGGGATTGCTGCTTTGGAGAGCCCAGCTGTCCTGCTGTGCTACACGCAGGGGCTAAAGAGAGGCAAAAAAATGATGCAGAACTCGGCTGCCTTAAAAAAGGCACAGGGGTCTTGCACCCGGGCCAGGAAATCCAGTCTCTTGGTATTTCACGAACCATGTCATAACCCCTTTCAGAAATGAACTGATCTTCCTTCTAAAGGCAAGTTTTGGGTTTTTTTTTTTTGCCTGTTTTAGTTGCAAAGCTTCTTCATAATCAGGTTTCTTTAATGGCAGGGAGCTTGTTGATAATTCCTAAATTTGCTACTAGCTAATCTATACATACTTGCTGTCATCTGTCTCTGTTGCCCTCCCTCGATCCCCCTCATATATTCCCCAATATCCTCAAAGAAAGTAATCCTCTCTTCTTCTCACCCCTCCTTGTAAGTTAGGCTCTCCCTTCACCTAACAATCCGAGTAGTCTTTCCTCCCATCTGTTAAAAAATACCGGTTTCAATGTGTTTGACACTAACAAGGGACGGTAGAGATTTTTTTTTTTTTATATTTTTTTTTTAACAAAGGTTGGAAGAATCTATTTTCCTAGCTGTAACAGGAGCTTGCGTCTCAACTTCTGGTATTAGAATCTGATTCTGAAGCTTTTTCATGCCAGAACTCTTCAAACGGGTGTTCCTCAGCAGGCCAGGGATGTCACGCAGAAATATTTTCCCTGAATTGCAAGGCTGAGCCCTGTGGGGCGTGCATCACTGAAACCACAGAACAAATAGGACCTAGGGAACACAAGCCCTGTCTGTAAACACTAATGCACTGCGTTGATTAAAGTATTTGCGCTCAAAGGTGCATAAACCCAAGTTAAAATGTTTCAGAAGCCCCTAAGTTGCCAAATCTTAACGTCTTGCAGCCAGACTTAGCTTCTTCCATCATTTATTTGCTTTTGGTATTACCTGAAGTTCTAAATTTCACGAATTTACAAGCCACCACGGAAATCCATATTGTCATAGGTTGAAAATAAGTAGCAGTTGCATATACCCATAAACCCCTTTTATTGGCTTCCCACGCAAATTTAATTTCAGTCCTTCAGCTGAAATGCAAACCACGAGGAAGCACACTTTAAGAAAACTAAACCCTCATGTTTCTAGCATGTGCAAATGTAAACAAATAAATGTGTTTCAAATTTCATTCTGTACTGATCACTAAAATATAGCTTGACAAATCATATTACAAATTGAATTGCTTCTTCCATTTTTTAGCCCCCCCAAAAATTCAAAATGTCAAATCAGTTGCAGTCCTTTATTTTTTGAGCACAGAGAACACTTTTGTCACCAAACTACCAAATATTTTCCCATGTGCATCATGCTTCCCATATGTGTAACTACAAAACAGAACCGAAAGAAACAGGAAAAGATAAAATCAGACAAATAAGACGTATTTCCTCCTTCAAAATATAAACCTAAATGCAGAATCTGGAATAATTAGCAGCCCTTTACACCCAGAAACAATTTTGATATAGATGATATTGTAACCTGGGGCCCAAGCCCGCAAACATTAAAGAATATGAGGTTATTTTATGCATGTGAGTAATTCCTCTTGAGAATATTTGCAAGATTAGAAACCAGAGTAATGCGATAAAATAGTATGGAAGGAGATTGTATTACATCTGTACAGGCTGTACCAGTTAGATACCACTAATGTAGTCTATTTAATATCGGTCAAACTCACAGGCTTCATAAAGATGACAAGACCAGGTATTTTAACAAAACAAAAGTAATCTATCTCTAGCACTGTCAGGTTGGCACCTTTGACAAAGGGAGGAAAGTCTAGCTCAAGACTCCATTTTGGGAAACAATCACTATATATTCTTTAATATACAGGAAGTAAGCTCTGAAAATCCTTATTGATGTGGAGAAAATATATTAATGGTACATACCGCACCGTACACACAAAGAGGTAGCATAGCTAACAGTTAGCTGTTCAGAGTGGTCCAGCCCTACCGCTATCGCAATCCCCTACTGGGATTTTAGGAACCAAACCCTGCCTATATTGTCACTGCAGCTAAAAGATGCCAGAGACCTGGAGACAGGAGGGTTGCGTGCATCTGCATCAGCAAGTGATCTGGCCCGACGCAAGTCTATAGGAAGATCATGTTAATTTTTTATTATTCAAATATTTAAAAGGGAAATTTTACATATGTCCTGATCTAATTTCGGGAAGGTTTTGTTACGATCCCAGGGACGAGATTAAGACACTGGATTGAGTCAAATGCCGCACAACCTTTTCAGCTTTATTTTCAACGAACAGAGAGGAAGGAACTATATAAAGAGACAACTGGGGGAGCAAAGGGAAGAGAGGGGAAGAAGAGAGAGAGAGAGAGGTTTCAAGTCGGGGAGGAATCTGGCTACCACCACTCCGAGTCCAGCTGTTAGCTCCGTCTACGGGTTCCAGGCGCCGCAGGCTTCGTCAAAGCAGGTTCCAGGAGATACACGAGGAGGAGAGGAAGAAGGAAAAAGCCCCCTCACCGGAGCGCATGCTCCCTTTTTATGGGGGTCTCATGCTCATGCGCATGTCGCAATTGTGTATGTGCAGTTCGTGCTATATGTGTTGCCTCCTCGGGAAGCCTCCTTCTGCTTTTCCCGCGCTCTGGTCCTTGCACAAGCACAGGGTGATGTCAATCTGCGGACCGCAAGGATGGTGCTTTCCGGAGCAGGATGCCGACGTTGGGAAACGGCAGTGTGATGGCAATGTCGAGACAAACCACATTCAGTAACGGTCCTTTACAACATATAGACTTTAAATGCTTTTCTCTGAGCTTTAGAAGTGCAGTGATGTGCAACAGAACACTTCCGGAGCTCATTAAACTTCAGTGATATTACTAAAAACACAATGTCTTTGAAACGCACATTCCTTTCCGTACAAGAGGACCTCATTATGTGAAGATGGAGAATCTGTTGGGGACCCTAAATGGCGGATGCATTTTTGTAAGCATAAACAGTGTGACAGTAATTTCACTTTAATGTTACATTAGCAGTTTGTATCCGTCTTGTTACAATCAGACCTTTGAGAAACGGAATTTACAAATCATTTTTGGCCAAAAACACTGGAGAAAAAAAAGTCTCTTTACAAAGCCAGAAATGCGTTACCCGTCGTACAGCCAAGTCCATCTGCTCTTCAGTCATAAATCCTAAATATACATCATAATTGTATTCAAATTTTCTCACTTGCACCAGAGGAGAGCAAGAACCACCTTACTGAACTTAAATGGTCCTCTGGGGTTTAGTCCAACTCGCACTTAAGTCAATGGCATACATTTAAGTTCTGCTCAAGTCATTAAACAGACCAATTTCAGATTTTAGGAGTCAAACCAGTGCTTTCTCGAGACTTTTCTGATCCCAGTGAGGTTTCTTCTGAGACAGCTCATCTGAAGATACACAGAGAAACGGTTCATTGCAGAAGGACTAGCCAAGGAACACTGGAGTCAGTGAAAGACTCAAATGCAGCCTGAGACAGTGGAGAAATTACCACAATGCAGGGAAAAAATCCAAAAGGTGAAATTAAATTCCAGTCCAAACACTCACAAGGTCCAGAACAGCACAGATGCTTATTCTGTACCATGACCCTTACTGATCATAACAGTTCATCTGCTCAGGGTAGCTATTCTCAACAGATGCGACATTAGCAAACCTTGTATCGCCTGATGAAGACATACAATGTAAGATTTCATGTAAGTCTGATGAGTTTTGGTTCCGGCTCAGTTGTTTTCTTCTGTAAAGAGGAAACTCTCTCATACGTACTGTAGAAAGACTATATTAAGTCTGGCTCACACAAAGTCTACTCTGTGTTATAAAACACTGAAATCATTACATACAGCCAGTAGTTGCCTAATACGTAGTAAAAATATTTTCCTATGCTTATTTTTGTAAGTGTGATTGGGGGTTTTTTGGTGTAGTAATTGAGATCTAGAAAGTTTTCCTTGTCTCTTTATGAAAGGCTTTGTGGATATTTGTATTATATTTTAGGGGGAAACATTCTCTCTGTACGAATTACTCCCTTACAGTGCAGTCTAAACGCAGTAAAAGCTGGTCTTTGGAATTCACCGCTAACTCACACCTGTATTTGTGCAGGACACGCACTGAGTTTGCAACTTCTACCCCCTTCCTACTCAGAAAGCCCTGCCCAGTTAAAGTGGGAAGAAGAGCATACTGCAAAGGCAGAGTTTCTTCTTTGACCACCCTTCCCAGAGGCTGAGGCCACACGTTGCTTCCAGTGATCAAAGCAGAGGGAGACGCAGCATGTTTATATTCTTGTATCTAAAAGCTGTTCTGCCAAATCTATTTTGAGTAGCTTTAGTTCAGCACTAGTTCTTTTTTAAAGTAAACTCAAACCTCTAAGGGGTCCAATAACTTTTCATAAAGTCAAATGAGATTTTCTTTTAATGTTGCTGTCTGTTTGCCCACCGCTTTGTCTTGTAAGCTACTTTAAAAGGACATTAAGCAAAGCACTTGAAAGGCAGGGAAATGTTGCTAATGCAATTTTATCTCTGTGATGGTACAGAAAGACACAACTTAATAGCATTCTTTTCAAAAACATCCCTGTCCTATTCAAGGTGAAATTAAACATCCTGTGTTTCTTCTGAAATTCACCAGTTAACACAACTTCATTCCCTGAATGACTTAAATTGTGTACCAAGGAAAATGTGCTTATAGGTGAGAGCTGTGCCAGCTTAATTATTATATTACGACCACTTGCATATGGGAAGTGGTAAATTATGTCAAATTAGTGTTTGAAAGGAGGTTTTGGTTCTGTATAGAATACTACACTATACAATAATACTGTTAATATCTAATAATATATTCATATAATACTATTAATATATAATACTACTAATCTATTTTGTAAACACAAGTTTGCTATCCTTCAAAGCGTAATGGCGAAGCTGTAGGACAGAGTGCATGCTTACTACATCGTACAGTCAGCTGAGTCCATGTCATCTGTATGAGGCCTTTCATAGATACTATACCTTTTATTAAAAAGGAGCATTTGCAAGATCAAGTATTTTTCTCTGAAAGGAAAGCAGATGCATTTAATTATTTCTGAGTATTAATTGTAATTAGCATTTAGATGCACCATTGACTTTGCAGTTTGACTTTGCTTCCTCTCTCAGCCTTGTCATCAGTAAACAGCATTTTCATCGATAGAAAAGGCCAGGGGGATGATAATGATAAGATTTTCAAAAAACCCTGAGTAACAGGCAGGGCTTTCTATATGCCTGCTACCTGCTCCCACATTCACCAGGAGTGACGAGAAAATTTCAGCGACAACTCAGTCAAATTTTCTGTGGAAAAAATAATTGGCATGAAGATTAGGCGGCACATACCAAAACACTGGGCCCTTTCTACATGCTAATCAACCAGTGTGTGAGAGCCTAATCAAAAATGCATATTCTGTAACATGTAACAAAGTAAAAATCTCTTCTGTCATATGAAGACAGAAAAAATTGCTAGTATGTGCATGACCAAAAAGGTACCGAGTTCTTCAGTAGGTATAAAAGCCTGGACTTTGACAGGGACAATAGCAATCAATCACAGTGTGTGGCAGACCATGAAACTCACTCTACTAGGCCAATGAATCAAAGTATTGCTGAAATTGCAAATACTAATGCAACTGTCAAAGATTTAAAGTGATTAAATTCAGCCGTATTAAAGCAATAAAATTCTACCAACATGATAGTCCTGAGGCAAAGGGATGCCTTAATAACCTAAAAATTGAATTTGCACTCTCTTCTCTGCCCTGAATCATAAATAAAAGTCCTATCATGGTTAATTTGGCCTTTCAGGTTTTCAAGGCAGACATTGTTCTTTGTGGACAGCAGAGATTCCTCTGCAATTTTTATAAGCATATATTGTGTCCTGATACCCGTTTCTAGCCATTTTTTTTTTCCTCCATATTGGTGTACTGTGTCACATGATTGCCATTTCCCCCTTAAAGGTAACTGGATGCATCCGTAACTTCTGCTGCAATTAGCTAGGTAATTACTTCAGTAAAATTCCTTTCACTTTGGGCTTAACATTTGTCTAATAATGTTAAAAGCACTTTGAGATAATTCTTGACCATATGCATGTGAAAACACATAAATAAATGCTGTGGGTGTGACTTGTACTATCTGTGCATTAAAATAATGCACTAATTAGCACTGTTACACTTCTAAAGATGCTATTGGGACTATGAAATTTTAGGAAACTGTGTTCCAATGTTTTCTATAGCATCTAAAGAATCTTATAGTCCCTCCTCTGGACTAAATTCATGTCAGCTGCATGTGAAGGAAAATACTACCTCGCCACAAGACCACTATGGACTGGTCCTGCTAATACAAGAACACCTATACACATGTATAGGTCCATATACAGGGAAAGTAATTTTCCAATAGAACTAAGACATAAGTTTACACACTGATAGAATCGCATGGAGACAAAGCTAGCCAAAATCCATGTGCGTTTTCTTACTCTTCTGATGGCTTTTTGGGTGTAGCGTATCCAGTAACAAAGTATTTAAGCTAAACCAAATCATGCTATTCTTGTTAAAAAAAAAACCCTCCACGTGAGAGAGGTTCGTGAGAACGTCTGCTTGCGCAGTCGTAAACAGTGCCTCTTTCTCATGTGAAGCTTAAGCCTGAACCTCGCACCCAAGCAGAAGCCCAAAGGAACATGAAGAAAGTTTCTTGAATCACTCTTCTTCCTGCATTTTGCCTAGCTGGTCATAGAATATATCCTGTCATATTTGCATTCCCTCCACCTGGGTCTAACGTCTAGAATAAAAGAGCCCCTTGTTTGGCTGCCTGTTACGGCACTATGATAAAAATATTAACACCTTACTAATTAATGTATAAAGAGAGCTCATCCTACTCAGTTGCGGATTAACTCCTTACGCACTAAGACCTCTCACCCAAAACAAACTGTCCTTTCGTTTTGCAGTTCTGAGGAGAAGGATCTGGGGATCCTGGTAGATAGTAAACTATCCATGAGCCAGNGTGGAGTCCCCTTCTCTGGAGATTTTCAAGACCCGCCTGGATGCAGTCCTGAGTAATGTGCTCTAGGCATTCCTGCGTCAGCAGGGGAGTTGGACTAGATGATCTCTAGAGGTCCCTTCCAACTCTGAAAATTCCGTGATTCCGTGATTTTAAGTTAGCTTACACTAGAAACTGATTTCCATTTTCTTTCGGACTGGTAATGCAACTATTTTCCAATAAAGACATAGGCTATATCACTTGACTATTGATAATCCTTCAACAGTAAATCAAGTGTCACCACACACAAAAAAACCGACAGGATTTACTTGCTCCCAGAAGTCCTACTGACATATACTACAGCACACAGCACCAATATTTCACATGGCATTAAAGTGCAGCTGGTAACACCTAGGCTAATTCATCAACGAAGATATAAGTAAAGTAACTCTGGTAAAAATGTCACAAACTTGAGGGACACAGACAAATGGGTCTAAACTAGTAATTTCATTGTAGTTAGCAAAATACATCAATTGAAGTTTAGTGCTTAGATCTTTCATGCTTCTCGGCCACTACTGTGCAAATACATTTACCTAGTCATTCAGGAGAAGCACCCCCCACTCCTTGGGAATTGCTTCTGGGACCTGTTTTTCTCCAAATGCTTACCAGGAGAGGGATTTTCTGACTTGGATGGCACAAACAGTTTGTCATGTTAATACTAAATCTGTCAGTATTCACCTATGCTTTGAATTTTTCTTGAGAGAAATATAGCATGCTATAGACTCAGCAGTTCATTCCTTTCTAGAGGGACAGGATTAGACTTCTGACTTACACACTGGCTATTTCTTTAATTCGAATACATTTTCTTATTTTTTAAGACAAAAAAATGTACTAAAATACCTCTCCCATAGCAATGCCTGACTTTGTAACTTACGACACCACTGCAATAATCTGACAGTCCTGCAGAAATACAGTAGTGCACTTAAATGTTACCTCAGAAGGGAAAAAGCAAATGGGTATGCAAGCTTTTTCTTTTTCTACATAATGTGTAGCCTTATTTTCCTTCCCTCTGTTGTGGTCCTGCACTGGCATTCCACTTCTTCCACTGGAATATGAAACCTGTCATTCGTTGGTACTCCTAGAGTACACAGAAAAGGCGTATATGCCAACTTTTGGTTTTTTTATTAAAACGGACAGCAATGTCAAATTTTATACCAAAGTTTTCTTTCTCGCAGATGTTTTTCAGTTGGTTGAGTTTCACAGGTGTTACGAAAAAGCAAACACCAAACAGAATAAGCGGTCACTTCAACTGCTTTTTTCCATTATTTTGTAGAATTATAACCCCACTAGTTTTCCTGCTATCCACAGAACTTCTGGTGTAAAAAGACCCAGCTTTCTCAAGTAAAAGATAATCAGAGAAAGTAAGTTCCCTTTTGGAAACAAACAAAAGCAAGTAACTATTGCATTATCAACATTCTTCACAGATCACAAATTAGGAACCCAAACATTGTTGCGGGTTTTTTTCTGCAGGTATAAATCAGTGCAAATTCCTGGAGCAACATGGTTTAAGCTGAACAGTGCTATGGAGTAGACAGTGGAAGCACTACACAAAACTTGCTTTTCAAATTTTCTTATTATGTCATTGTCCAATTCACTGGGTCTGCAGGAAAGTTAAAGCAGCTGCTTTAATTTCTGAATCTTTAGTCTTTACTGAAGTCAGAATAATGCTACTTTAAAGGTATGTTTAAACACGTATTCTTATCACACATCTTCTAGAAAAATCTTAAGATTTATGAACTATTGCTGAACACTCATTTTTCTCCATAGGCTCATCTGTCCAAAGTCAGAGCAGGCTATTTAAAATTTCAATCACTTGTAATAGAATGGTAGTTCCTGCACCACTGTCATAGAAACATCTGGATTTTATTCCAGAAACATTCTACAGTTCCAACTGCTAAAACACTTTTTCTCACTGGAAACTAGTCTGTGAGGATTTAATTTTGTTCACCTGCAAAATTCCATTCATATGACCTTTTCATTGAAACGCACACGCAGCATCCTTCAAACTGAGAGGAACTGGCACGAAAATGAATCACAGAAAGGAGAGAGTACATCACCCTCACATTAGCAGACACTTTGAGACCTGTTGAGAACTATTCTCTTTCAAAGCAAAAAATAAAAACGCAGACAAAATCAAACATGAAGAGTTACAACCCTACAATAAGTTAAGAGGATATAAATACATATCCTGAAGTAGTCTCCTGCTGTTTTCCAGGAAAAGCTCAGAGTATGTTGTACTTACATCAATTTAATACAGAAGGTAAACGCAATGCATTAGCCCCACACATAGATTAAATTGATGCCAAACAAGAAATGTAAAGCACACGCTTCACATTTCACACAGGCAGAACAGACACATTTATACATGTATTTATTCCATCTGCAGGAGCACTCAGGGTCCACAGAAAGATATGCACTCCCTGTGTAGTGTTTTTAGCGTGTAAAGAGCCCTCACTCATGTTAAGGCGGGGGGGGACGGGACCATTTTCTAGTGAACATGCCACAATTTTGGCTGGCCCCTGGGGAACGCACCGCCAAGAGGAGGCCTGTCCCACTGCGCTGCCAGGCAGGCAGCTGCCAGCCTCCGCAGGGACCCACCGCGGGTCTGCGCTGTCCGTGCTCCTTCGCACATCCGAGGGGACCCCTGCAGCGGCTCCCCCGCCACTCGTAAGGAAGCGGCAGGCCA
>VYXH01006860.1:60854-75457 GCA_013397275.1 Burhinus bistriatus | reverse complement strand
CTAAACGCCCTGTCGCGACCACGGGCCGCCACCTCGCCCCCTGCCAGCGCCAGCCCCGCCCCGCCCCGCGGCGGCCCTTCCGGCAGCGCTGCGTCACTTCCCGTGCGGGCCGCAGCGAGGAGAAGATGGCGGCGCTGGGGGAGCCGGTTCGGCTGGAGCGAGGTGAGCGCGGTTGCGGCCGAGGGTCGGGCGCTCCTGACCGTTTTCTGTCGCGGGAGAGCTGGGGCGGTGGAGCTGCTGCCCCAGCCCGACCTTGTGGCGTGTTGCCGGGGGTCTGGCCCGAGCCCTTGGGGCGGCCTTCCCCGTTCCCTCTCCCCCGGCCTGCGGCTTCAGGGAGCGGCGCCCCACCGTGCCGCAGCCGCGGAGGAGGCGAGAGCGGGCGGCGGTGGCGGTGCTGCTCTCTCCGGCCCGCCGCAGGGCGCCGCGCGGCTGCTCTTCCCCGGCGGCAGCCGGACAGCAGCCGTGCGATAGCTGCTTTGGAAATGTTTTCTTTCGCTTCTGGCTCTTTCAGTGTGTTGGTGGGACTTGCGTCTTTGGCTTTCCTTTAAGCAGCCCCCGAAGGTTTTTCTCGCGTTTCAGCTTGTGGCTGGGTTTCCGTGGATGCGCTCGCCCCAGCCCTTCTGTAGATGTGTCTGCTGTGCCTTCGCTGGTGTCAACACTTGTGCCAGCTCTTAACTCAACCTGCTAACTCCTTGTTTCTTTTTCTCTCCTGGGAAAACTTACTTGTGAAGGCAAATGAATTCTTAGCTTTAAGTTCAATCTGTTAGGCTGTGTCTTAGCAATAATAATATACTTGGTTTTTATAGAATCATAAAATGATTTGGGTTGGAAGGGAAGATCATCTCATTCCAACCCCTCGCCACGGGCAGGGACACCTCCCACTAGACCAGGTTGCTCAAAGCCCCATCCAGCCTGGCCTTGAACACTTCCAGGGATGAGGCATCTACAGCTTCCCTGGGCAACCTGTTTCAGTGCCTCACCACCCTCATAGCAAAGAATTTCTTCCTAATATCAAATCTAAATCTCCCCTCTTTTAGTTTAAAATCGTTACCCCTCGTCCTATCACTCCCTGATAAATCGTCCCTTTCCACCTTTCCTGTGGGCTCTCTTTAGGTACTGGAAGGGGCTATAAGGTCTACCCAGAGCCTTGTCTTCTGCAGGCTGAACAGCCCCAACTCTCTCAGCCTGTCTTCATAGGAGAGGTGCTCCAGCCCTCTGATTATCTTTGTGGCCCATCTCTGGACCAGCTCCAACAAGTCCGTGTCCTTCTTATGTTGGAGGCCCCAGAGTTGGATACAGTACTGCGGGGAGGGGGCGTCTCACAAGAGTGGAGTAGAGGGACAGAATGACCTGCTGGCCAGAAGATAACTGATGCATGCAGGGGTCCGTCTACACTTGTTTGTGGTTTTGCTCAACTCTATTACCCTCTCATGTTTATGTTTTCATCCCAGTTTCCCAGTTTATAGTCTTAATTTGTATCATTAATGCTGTGCAGTGTGTAACTATAATTAATAGGGAAACAGATAAAATACAAAACCTAGTTGGGTATTTTTTCTGTAGTACGTTTGTGTCTTTTATTCAGGGCTTTTAAGAAATGATGATAAACTTCCTTCAGGGTGGTTCTTCAGAACTGTGCAAAGTCCGCAGTAGCTTGGTGAACGCATGCTTTTATAACAATATATGTGATTGGTTTATTAGTGTGTATTTGGGAAGACAAGGATGGGAAAATGGAATTTAAATGAGGAAATAATAGAATGAGAAATCCTGTTCTTGAAAAGGAAGGCAGTTAAGCAGACTGTAGGTGTTTGGGTGAATCAAGTGTTTTCCCACTGCCATTCCCATGGGGACCACCATCTTTGCTCCCAGTGCTAGATGCTTTTTTATGTATGTATACACTCACTTTATATTGTGTTTGGTACTATCACGTGTTGCCTACCAGAAAATTCAGTTTTTCTATTTGCCTAACCCTCCTTCCCATTCCACAAGTGAACCACTTGTAATGTGTGAGAGAAGGTCTGTAAATAGTGACTTATGTAAGGACTTTGCTTCCCACTCCACAGCTCATCTACCCTCCCTACTCCACAGCTTGTTAATTAGGGCAGCTGCTTTGGCAGTGGATTAGTTGCTCTTGGTAGGTCTGCAGAGTTAAACCTCAGGCAGCATCCTCCTCCACCTCATTACCCTGCCGCTATGCTCTATCCATGCAGACAAACAAATCTGCAGTTACTTAGGGATCAGTGGAATAAAGGAGCTATTTAGTCTTCTGGTATATTGGTCTTTTTAAGAAAAGAAGAAAAAGGGAGCACAGTATAATGCACCTACAAAAGAAAGAGCCTTATTTACAGAAATAAATAACCTCTGTTAATTGTTTGGGGTTGACTGCAGATAATCTGATAATGAATCGTCATCAGCTTGAAAGTGAACATCAGTAATACTGTTGGCATATAACATAAGAAAAGAGAGAATACTGTAGAAAATGAGCTGGTTTAAAATGGTTACCATATGCTTATGACGAGGGCAGTTGAAAATTCTCCCCATCTGTTTTCTCCTCCAAGCTGCATTGCAAACACCACCAACCAAATTCACTGGAGGGCAGGGATGAAACAACATTTCAAAGTTACTCTTACGGCTCAGTGGTGATGTGTGATAACTCTACATACACCTTAGGAATCCACACTATTTGAACAGAAGCAGCGGAGGTAGCTAATCAGGAGTATCTATGAGGACGCTGCATTTGTCCTTTTTCTGTGTGTTGTTCACACATACGCTTGGAGTGGTGGCATCTTGCTGGCTTTTTTTCCACATTCTTTTAGTTTCAATGTATCTTTTTGCAGGACTTCAATCTAGTATCCTGTGATCACAAAAAATGACTTGTGAAGAGCAGGCAACTGATACAAAGGATGAAAAAGTTAAAATCTATCTTGTAGTTACGTATGGATTCCATTTTACAATACGTTTTATGGGGTTTTTTTAATTGCCTGCTTCTGGAGTTACTTCTGCATTGATCCTTGTTGAAATCCATTGCTGAAGCAATTCTGTAGTGTTCATTTCAGTCTTTGGTGCTGAACAGTTGGCCCAACTATAGTGTTAATATTGCAAGGAAGACAGCTTTCAGCTGCTCATGTCCTGAGCAGTAGTTCAGCAGGAAGCAAACTACATCAGCAGAACAGTCAACGATCTTTTCTTGAAAATGAAAGAAGGTGTGTTTTGCCACTTGTTTCCAGCCAAACTAGTTCCTTTCCAGAGCAGTATTGCTGGGAGAGATTGAATCTTCAGCTTTTGACCAACAGTGCCTACTGCAGTTGAGTAGGAGAAAGTTACGCTCATTTCACTTTCATACCGGTGTAATGGGGTCCTGTCAACAGGGTAAAAGAAAACAACTGTTGGGGAAAAAGTGTCCTGGTAATGGGATCCATTGCCAGGTTGGATGGGGCTTTGAGTAACCTGATCTAGTGGAAGGTGTCCCTGGCCATGGCAGGAAGGTTGGAACTAGGTGATCTTTAAGGTCCCTTCCAACCCAAACCGTTCTGTGATTCTGTCTACCTGAGCAAGAGGTGCAGTGTGTTAAAAGGAGATCTGTAGAGTGCTGAGGACTCAACTTTCATGCTGTCTGCTTTGGGTTTTTACTTTACAGCAGCATCTTGGTCCTTTGATCTGAAAGCCCTTTTTTATTAAAGGGCATCTCCTGCTTCAGTTTCATCTAAAAGGAATCCAGTTCAGTGTATCCCAGTCACTTTTTGACAAGCCGATTCTGTGTTCTTAGGCTGCACTTTGTGAAAGACTTAACTGGTTCCCAAACTAGCCAATTTTACCTTAGGGTATAAAATGTTATGTAGCTAAACATTTAGTCTGTTAGGAGGTCCAGGTAGGAAATATATATATAGTTTATTGATGAAACACAGAGGTAAAAAAAAAAAAAAAAGGAGAAATTAGCAAGTGGAGTTCTGGAGTCTTGATTTCTGCAGCTATTCTGTGGATCAGTAGATTGCTGTCACCCTTAAAAATTTCTTGCAGTATCCTAATCAAACTGTTAGATAACAAGTTCGTGCATCTTACAGCTTACCAAGGTTCATGGACCATAGACTCGAGAACGGCTGCGTAGAACTGTACCGTTTATGTGCATGAAATAGTAATTTGTCTGCAAACATCTGCAAGTATTTAAATGAGAGCTGTATTGTAATTTACATACTTACTAGACTTTTTTTCATGAATATATGGAGTGTTGCAGGATTGGAAGTGCTGCTATAACCATTTGTGGATCATTCTACTTCAAGCTGTTCGGTCTGAGACTTCATGAAATTAAGATAATTTGTAATGCTGTTGCTGAACCCAAGGATTACCCAAGAATGTTGGTGATTTTGCATCATAAAAGACTGAAAGATTAATAAACAATCACATCTAGAATCTTTTTATTTTCACCAACTGTGTGCTAAATGTTAGGAAATTAAAAGCATTTTTTTCATTTTGTAATTGTACAAATAGCAAATATGCATGCCTGTGTGAAATGAGTTCTGTGTAGACTTGGGATTAGTAATAGCTAAAATTTAGGTTTTGATATTTCTTTGCATTAGGTAACTGATGCTTGTAAAGCTTGGAAATTGCTTGCCAAAAAACATCAAGTTCTCGTGGCACGTAGAAACCTTAACTCTCATCTGAAATAATTTGTGTCTTCTGGCTGTAGCCATGGTACTTGGATGCTTTTCCATGAAGGGTTTGTTTCCAGTCCATGGATGACCAGTCTGTCAGGTTAAGTCATACCTTGTTTAATTGACTGCACCACCTGATCTCAATGTAGTTGTCGGTAAGATGTCTGACTGATAATTCACATCACTGTGGGTTGTCTCTAGCCAGTGCACTTCACCTTAATTTCAGAACATACACCTCACTGTCTTTTCGTCCTGTTATGTAAATTCTCTCTCCTTACACTTGGCCTTTAGAAGAAGTTTGTGGCTATTGCACGTCTTCTGTGCTGACGTGATGCCATTGAGTAGATGTGCATTCACATGAAAAATGATTGCCTAAAGGTTAATTACAGAAACAAGGAGGTAATGCGTTTGGGATATAGCAGTGTCCCAGACTTCATCCTTTTCTGAAATAATGTGTACCATATTTATGTAGTAGATTAATCACCGCTTCTTTGTCTTTGTGATAATGAAGGTAATCCTTTCTATCTGCTTTTCTGAGAGACTGTTCTACTTCTGTTCCAGCACTTCCGTGATTCAGAGTCATCGCTAATGTAACACTTTGGAAATACAAGTGAGGGATATGAATGTATTTTGTTCTTGTAGAGCTGCCAGGAGCATATCACATAGCGTTTGATGCCTGTCTTGAGTCGTACTGGTCTGGAATCAAATCTTTCATGGGGAGTTCAGTTTCACAAAGCAGCATCGGCATTTGTATGCACAACGTGAATTCTTAGGAACAAATTTCTAGGAACGAACAAAGAGGTGTGGGGTTGAGGATTCTAGACTACAGAGATATTGTCTCTCAACTGAAAATATCAAAAGGAGTTTGCTTGTTTTTGTAAGCACTTCGGGGGGAAAAAAAAAAAGAACAATTCTCAGCCCTGCAGTAGGGAAAGTATTGAATGTACTCTTGTTGAACTAATTTTTTGAATATAAAAGAAATGTTAGACAACATATTTGACAATATTCTAGCTGGTTTTAACAAAATGTTATCTATGCAGTAGATAAATTATGAAATAAGCATATGAAATGTTGATAGTGTATACATCAATGAAATATTTCAGCCCAATTTAAACTTTGAGGAAAATCAGATTGTCTTTGTAATACGCATATGGCAGTGATACATGCAGATATTTTTACAGGGTTGGGTTGCTGTGGTTGACTTAAATAATCTGAAAGTACAGTGTTTTATTGTAACATTTTGTAGATACATAGTTTTATGGGACAAATGAAACTAACACATAATTTCAAGGCGTATACAAGTGCATGCACACACAGAGACTGCTTCATTAACTTAATATAAAAAAAAAAAAACCTAAACAGCCAACCAGACCTTGACTTTCCTCAGGGATTCCTTATTACTAATGCTTTATTTTTCTGTAGACATATGCAGAGCAATTGAGTTGCTGGAAAAATTGCAGAGAAGCGGAGAAGTGCCACCACAAAAGCTACAGGCATTGCAAAGGGTCCTTCAAAGTGAATTCTGTAATGCTGTAAGGGAGGTAAGTTAATGTAAGCAGTTGCCTTGAGTTAAAAAACAGTATGTTTTACTTTTTCCTTTTTGTGCTCAGTGCAATAATCTAATTTTCTTTCTAAAAGCTGAATTTGATTTACAGAGCTTAATATAACAAGACTTATTTTTAAAAGTTCAAAAGAAAATAATTTGGGATAGCATAAGTGTATTAAATAATGGCTGAGGAGCAAATAATCTTTTAGAGGTTATTTTGAGAGTCTGTCTTTACTGGCAGCTAGCAGGCTGTTTCCCTCTTGGAATGTAAGAATGGACAAAGTACCAACTGCCTCTTTCTTTTAAGCGAAATCCACATCACATTGTGCACCACCTTAAGGTGGAGCCTTGCACCACCTCATCTTCATTCCAGATACTCTTTTGGAGATTTTTAGGTGATTGAGTATGCCTTGCTGTTGATGCTACCACTGATGATAACACCTGGAATGAGTTAAAAGATCAGTTTGTAGACACAGGTGCCATCTTAAATGTTTCCATCCTGTCGAGAACAGTGTGTTTAGTGCTTAGCAAGTCCAAAAGATTGGCAGGTAGATGTGAGGATGTGGGTTAGCCCTCAGCGTAAGCACCTCCTTAGCATTAGTATTCTTACTGCCTTTGTGTTTTCAATACCTTTTTTTTCTTAAGATATTCAGTTAGTTGCATCAGTGGAAGAAAAATTTGGGGTTTTGCAGGGAGGAATGCATTGTCAGGAGAGATTTGAAGAGTTGTCCTTAAGTGATTTTGGACGCAGGCTTATTAAAGAGTTCCAGCTTGATTCAAACAAGAGAGGATAGTCTTCCATATCGCCAATCAGATGTGTTAGACTCGGTGTAAACATTTCTGAATTCATGGTGAGGTCTGAATGCTGTGGAAAGAGGGAAGATTTAGATTGAGACCTAGATATGTATGGGTTAACTGAACAATAAAGAAGCCGAGAGAGTTGTTTCTTCATAATATGGTAGATTGTCTCTTGACACCTTGTAGTGAATCGAAGAATAATTTCTTATTAGAGGTGTGTACTTTTTAATTTACACTTTTTTGAGTTGTACCTGATATTTTGTTATGTTATCTAAGCAGAAAAATATGTTTTCCCCATACTTAAACTGTTTTGTCTCTAAAGGTGTATGAACACGTATATGAAACTGTGGATATCAGCAGTAGCCCAGAAGTTAGAGCTAATGCAACGGCAAAGGTAAAAGCCAAACTATAACTTGTGTAAAATACAGTAGTTTGTTACTTTAGAAGCAGAATAAGATTATTTAAAATTCAGACAGATATTATCTAGATGTCTGATGAAATGGATAAGCTTAATGGGTTATTAAAAGGTATGACAAAAGAGTTGTTATTTTTGAGTTTCTTCTGTTTTAATTTTATTCCTGGAGTTTAAATTTTTCATGCTATTGTTGGTATCTAGGGAATTAATCTAATTTGTCTTAATATTTAAGGTCTTTGAGATAAAAATACTTTTTCAGCCTGCTCACTGTGTCTAGCTAAGAGGTCTATATTTAATTTCTTATAAATAGGAAAATCTTGTTTCTTACAGGCCACTGTAGCTGCATTTGCTGCTAGTGAAGGTCATTCCCATCCCAGAGTGGTTGAGCTACCCAAAACCGAAGAAGGTCTTGGATTCAACATTATGGGAGGCAAAGAACAAAATTCTCCAATCTATATCTCTCGAATTATCCCTGGCGGTATAGCTGATAGACATGGAGGCCTGAAACGTGGAGACCAGCTGCTTTCTGTAAACGGAGTGGTAGGAATTGGTTTTAACTTTATGTAGCAGTAACTACTTGTTTCCACTTGGGGGCATACAGAGAATATATATGGCACAAGCTTGATACTGTCTTTTAGTCTTGGCAAAATAGTTTCTTTTTGTCCTTGTAAGAACAGCTTGCTTAGGTGTCTGTAGAGTTGTGTGCATTGAGGGTTATAGGGATTATGCTTCAGTTAGCGATCTCAACTGGGACATACTGTTTATGTCAGTATTTCAGATTTTGAGGGGTTGTATAAATTTTGTCAAAGTATTGTTTTGTGAAATAGTAACTGCCGTTATGGCTTCCTCTTTCATCCAAATTTCACAATGCAGATTTTAATTAATATAGTTTTTTGCACCTTCTAAGGTAAGTAGTAAATTATGCTATGTTGCGTTAGACTGACCAGATTCTTGTTATCCCAACAAAAATGCTACGGCATAATGAAAGCGGTAATAAGATGGAACTACAAGGTGTTATCTTCAGTTGTGTGGTATTTTTTTCCTTCCACTTAAATGTACTGAGCTTCAAAACCAGAGGCTTTCTAGCATATTTTAAGGATTATGTGTCTAAAGCGCTGTTGTGGATAATTATTTTTAATAAGTATCCTCTTCTAAGTTAGAATGCAAAACGCAAAACACAGGGTGGCTAGAAAGAGGAGGCTATGGACAGGCTTTGACTTACGGCAGCTGCTAGTCAAACAAATGTAAATATCTCTCAAACCATTGCTTTTATTTACAGGGAAGCTGTATGCTAGCTTAGAATTAATGTTTTCATCATTGTATCTGCAACCCCAATTTTATTTTAAGACTGAGGGTCAAACTAAATCCTGTGCTCTGTAGCCCGCATGGGGTTTTTTGACACATGAAAGGAGTAGAGACTTTTACTGGGTGTCTGTACTCTAGGAAGTCCCTGCTAGCACAGATCTCTGACATACTTAGTTCCTGACTATTACCTGGGAGTCCAACTGTCCTTTTCAGGAGACATAAGAGAAATCATGGCTGTAGTGATGCAACTGTCCTTGGCCCAGCCTTCCTGTTATTTTGAAGCATTGAGGGACAGGTGTAGAACTGTCTTCAGATGAGGCCTTCCTTACTCTCAGACCCTGTTAAAGAAAACAAAACCACCACTCCACCCAAAACTGAACCTGATCATCAAACAGTTGGTACACCTCACAATGACTGCGTGTGTGTGCATACACATGTATAAATACATATAGCCATTGTAAGAATACAGTGAGTGCACAAAATACTGTTGAGAATGCTAATGTGATCTCAGAAGAATCATCTTCTTCTGACGTTTACAGATGGAATCGTGTCATCTTAATATATATGACAGGCATTTTCTTGTAATTGTAATATCTAATTTAATAATTTAAAAAAAAAAAAAATTGACACTGCCAAGACTGCAGTGAATGTGCCTTAAAACAAGTTTATTTTTTTTCAGCTGGGAGATTGAGTGTACTCCAGAAATTTAGGTGTTTTGATGTAATTAAACATAGAACTTCACAAACCTTCTATTACCAGTTTTAAACAGAACAGCCTACACATCCACTTGAATAACAAAAATGAAAATATTCAAATGTATGTGTTGTCTAAGTCTGATAGAAGAGAAATAACTTGGGTTTTTTTATCTGTTGTCTTTCTTTCTGTAAGTAACTTTATAGTAACGGGGAAACCCTCCAATCAACAGGTACATCACCTGCCTTCTAGCTTCTAATAGCACCAGTGGGAGGTAGGCTTGGGGTAGTCCCATCATTGTGTTTAATAAGTTTGGGAGAAATAAGTTTTGCTGATAAAATGTATGCTGTCCAGGAATGTATATTTGGATGCCGTTGTTGAGAACTGTTGCTTACAATTTGTAGTTAGATGAATCTAATATAACCCTAATAAATTCTGAGTGTTGTTTGAGGAAAGTATTTTTATTCTGCTCTTACTGAGTTGGGTTAGGCTATTCTTAATCAGTTTAGAGGAAATTAACTTGAATACCTTGCATTTGCTGAGAGGCATGTGGAGCACCAAGATAAGCAACACACCGCATGTTAGCTGCTCTGTTGCAGGTGCCCAGTGTGCACTGTTTTGCCTTGTTGTAACGCAGGATAACATCAAGAAGGCAGCTATCTCGCAGTTGTCTGTGACAACTTACTAGGCAAATTGAGGGTGACTACTGAATTTAAAATGCATGCCAAAAGAAGAAAAACAATGTTGACTTTTAAATAAGCGTCCTCCTGAAGTTGTAGATTTTTAAGTGTAATTTCGTAATTGCCTAATGTTATCCGTATTTCACTTACTGTATGTGAATACAGAATTTAATTGTTCAGCGTAAACCTAACCAAAAATTTTGCACTACTCTTTTGTTAATACTAATTAGTATATTTATCATCACCTCTTATTGATTTGCTGAAGAATAAATCCTCAACTTGGGTGACGTTGTCCTTGTGAAGTCTTCAAACTAGCATACTTCGATGTTTCATTATATAGAAGTTGTACAAAAAATGAAAAAAAAAAAAATCTGTTTTCAGCGTGTGTCTTTACTAATACTATACTTAATGGTTTATGCTTTGCAGAGTGTCGAAGGTGAACACCATGAAAAAGCAGTAGAACTGCTGAAGGCAGCTCAAGGAAAGGTTAAATTAGTTGTGCGATACACACCAAAGGTGCTGGAAGAAATGGAGTCGAGATTTGAAAAAATGAGATCAGCAAAACGCAGGCAGCAAAATTAACATTGTATGCAATAAGTTAAAGAGAAATATATTCCATTTACATTTTATAGTTTGTTTTGTGACTCGGTTGATCCAGTGCCTGGGCTACAAAAGACCCCGTCCTTTTCATAGAATCACAGAATGATTGAGGTTGGAGGGACTCCTGGAGATCATCTAGTCTTAACCCCCTGCTCAGAGGAGGGTTAGCTAGAGCAGGTTGCTCAGGACCGTAACAAGCTGCGTTTTTAAGCATCTCCAAAGAAGGAGACCCCAGAAGACCTCTGGGCAACCTGTTCTAGTGTTTTGATCTCCCTCGCGCTACGAAGGTCTGTTCTTATGTTTAAATGGAGATTCCTGTATTTCCGTTTGTGGCCGTTGCCTCTTGTCCAGTCACAGAATGCTACTGAGAAGAGTCTGGCTCTTTTTTTACTTCTCCCTATCGGGCATTTACACATATTGGTGACATCACCCCTGAGCCTTCTCTTCTCCAGGCTAGACAATCCCAGTTCTGTCAGCTTCTCCTTGTCTGTCAGATGCTCCAATCACTTA
This sequence comes from Burhinus bistriatus, assembly GCA_013397275.1. NCBI lineage: Eukaryota > Metazoa > Chordata > Aves > Charadriiformes > Burhinidae > Burhinus > Burhinus bistriatus. Next base: position 64,264 of record VYXH01006860.1, on the reverse strand, counting down.
ATCACCTTTGTGGCCCTTCACTGGACTTGCTCTTGTACGCCCATGTCTGTATTGAACTGGGGAGCCTAAAACTGGACCCAGCACTTGAGTTGTGTCTCACCAAGGCTGAGCAGAGGGGAAGAATCGCATCCTTCAACTTGCTGGCAATGCTCTTCTTAATGCAGACCATGAGATTGCTGGGCTGCTTTGCCGCAAGGGCACACGGCGGCTCACAGTCAGGGTGGTATCGTTCTCTGCAAGGCTGCTTTGCAGCTGGTTGGCCCCCCGTGCCCGTACTGGTACATGGGGTTTTTTCCTCCCCCGGTGTAGGACTTTGCACTTTCCTTCGCTGAACTTCCTGAGATTCTTCTTTGCCCGTATCTCCAGCCTGCTGAGGTCCCTTTGAATGGCTTGCTGAGAGCGTGCTCTGTCCCATCACCCGTGTTACTAATGAAAACGTTAAACAGTATGGACCCCAGTACAGACCGCAGGTACATCAGTAATGACTGGCATCCAGCAGGACTTTGTGCCACTGATCACAACAACCCTCGGCATTTCAGCCATTTTTAGAATGTTTTCAGTCCCCATGTGTTTCACCGGTTAAGAGGAATGTGTACTTTTAAAATGGCCTAAGATACCATGAAAAAGCATGTATGTTGATATTTCTATTGATTTTTTTAATGTCTCTTTCACGTCAGACCTTTAAGCATGAAAGTGAATTTACAGATTTTTTTTAAAAGCATTTGATAAGACGTACTTTTACGATTGGCATCCCTTTTTTCCTGTTTTCTTTTGGCATTACTTAACATAGAATCTGCAGGTTTTTTTGCTGAATGATTTTGGAAAACAGATTCTTATGTAGCAGTATTTTGGCACTTTTCTTAAGAATATGTTGTATATCAACTACAAAACCTAATCATGATCTACTGTGTAGCTGATAATGATACCAGATTTTGTAATATTTTGGTGAGTACATTATTTTTACACTTCTGCTAAATTGTAATTCGTTACTCTGGAAATTGTATTACCTTGCTTGTAAATAATTTACAGTTGGTGTTCTCATATAATTTTGTAATAGCTGACATTTACAACTTTGAAACAATCATTCCTGTAACATGTTATTTTGTACCAATTTTGAAGCAGTTAAGGGAAAAAATGTAATTGCATATGCGGTTCTGGATTGACTCTCTAGATGTATTTTTATATTCAAAAACAGAAGATATATTAATGCAGTGCAAAAGAATTCCCCGACTTTCTGCTGTTTAAAAGAAATATTCATCTTAATTGTCATACCTCTCGTGTTTTTAGTATATTCTATTGTAGTCTTATCTACAGAGTGACGGTCTTGGAATAGTTAGTGCCTAAATTATTGATTATTACATTTAAGAGTAAAAAGTTCTGAGACTTATATGCCAGGTTACCCTGGCATGTGAACTTATCTGGGGTTTTATTACTGACTGCTTCTGACTTGGAGGATTCTTGTTTGTACTATGGAAGTACTACATCACCATTGCTGTAAAACTTTATGGGGAATGGTGGTGTGGTGGTAATAAGGAAAATTCCAGGTATAAGAGATTAATGTCTTATCTCAAGTGTAGTTGATGGTGACATGGTTTTTGCGTGCTGTTTTGAAGGAACTTTTTCTGGACAGAGGTCCACTTCTTGGAATCTACCTGGTTTGAGGCTGTACTTGCGTAGTTTAGGTTTTGGGTTCTTTGTTTTGTTTTGTTTTTTTTTCTTTAAAGCTTCACCTTCTGTTACATATCTAGAATTAACTTGATTGTTTACTGGGTGTCTGTTCACTTGTATGGCAGCTATGAGTGCATCCTAATTGACTGTTAGTAATTTGATTCTTAGAGGCTTAAACTGAAAAATGCAGTTCTTACTATATGGCTAATCCCTAGTCTTTTCACATGGGGCAGTATGATCCATTGTGAAATAATTCCATATGTGAAAGAAAGGAAAGGGTTAGCGATCTGAAAATGACAGCATGAAGTTTGTGCTTTGTCAGTTGATCTATTGGAAAAGAAAAAATGTGATTGCTACAGGCAAGTGAGAAATGTGATTGCTTTCTGCATGTTTGTAAGCATGATAAGCCTGCAAAGAGAAATTTGGATTTTAAAGATACTGGTAGTTGGAAAATGCAGTCTAAATATTTATCAGTTAGATGACATTGAGCACTGAATTGCATGGTTGGTCGTGTCATAGGCCTCTTTCAAAAGGCCTAATGTTACTGATGCAGCCATGTTGTTGAATTGTATATTTTTATGGAACAACTAATGTTTAAAGTATTGAGACCAAAATCACTAGTTAGACCAATCGTGGATGTGTTTTAATTTAATTGTAAAATAGTAGATATTTGTTTTAGAGCTATATATAAATATATATATTAAAGAAAGGTATGGATACAAGATAGAAATGTGCATTTTAAAACCTGTATCCCTTGTGTTACTGAACAAAGAGGTGTGTTTTGTTACTCTACAGAAATACTTACTCTAGTGCAACTAGAGCTGCTAAATGCAATAGCATTTTCATTCTGACTTGTAGCATTTGGATACAGTTTGTCAACTACTACAAAATGTGGAGAGGTATATCTGGGCCTATAAATTGTATGTGTAGAATTTAATAAAAAGTTTTTAAAATTCTACAACAAAAAATATCCAGTAAACGGGCAACTCATTAACTTCTTTAATACTATGAAAACCCTATAATATTAAGGAAAGGATGGACTAAAATATGCCAAGAAACTTGATCTCTGTTACTACTGAGCAGTGCCTGTACTGTGTTAATATGCAGTCCCTACACACTTGGCGTATTTGGGTATGCGAACAGATTAAGAAGAGGTATCATTTCTGCAGGTAACTTCTGCATCTATTGCTGCTGTGAGGGATCTTTGGGTTTTATCAACACAATAATAAAAGTTAAATTTCACATGCATTGTGTTTTGTGTGTTTTTCTTCTGACTTTCCATTTTGAGTACTGTTTTCAGATTGCTGTAATTGGGCGTTTATAATCTCTAGGGCATAACGTAAACACCCTGCGTGCGTGTGGGCGTCCGAAGAGACAAACTTTAAATCTGTTACTCGTTTGTTCTGATTGCTTATGGATCTTCCCTTTTCTATCCCAGTGTTTTGTGATTTGTTGGAGAAGAAAATCGGAATGCTGTAAAGTATCTATAATACCTTGGACCTTTTGCATTTTTGAGACCTTCTTAGTCTCAGCTGCATAAATTTACGTTATGCATATTGTTCTGAGTCAGATACTATCTTTTAATTGTTTGACGCAAGTATCTCAATAATGAGATGCTGAATTTCTGTAGTTCCTTCTTTAAAGACCTTGTAAGGTTGTCAGCTCCTCAGAAACATGCCTGGAGTGGTGAACTGAGATAAAAATAGGAGAAAATGTTTCAGTTCCGAATGTAAAAACCTTTT
>VYXH01006860.1:49284-60714 GCA_013397275.1 Burhinus bistriatus | reverse complement strand
TTTTTTTTTTTTTAATGTAGGTAGGCTGGACAGCGAATTGAAAATATATGCAAAAATACTTATGTGAATATTTTTATTTGATGTAGAGGATTGATAATACGTGAACTGGAAATAAAAACATTTTCACTTTTATTTTAAAATCAAATAATTTCCATGATCTGATTTACACAGTGGCTGTCTGTTCTGCTAAACATGGTTCAGATTTATAGAGAGAAACTCTGAATTTCAACATGAGGCTTATAACTGAACCAAAGACAGACTGAAGTTAAAACTACTGGTTTTTTAAGTTATGAAATTACATTATCTGCCACATGTTTTGCATTGCAATTACAGGCTTAACTGATTTTAAAACAACTGAAAAAGTTGGTGAAACATACTTTGTTTCTGACTTCTGCTTTCAGCTGTGATCTAGCAGTCAATATCCAAACAAGCTGGATATTTTGTCCAAGCTAGTATCCCACCTTAAACACACGTGCAGTGAGAGATCCAAACTTACTGATAACATACAACTACAACTCATAACTCGCAACATAAAACTAAATAAAAGAAGCACCTTCAGTGGTTTACTGCAAAATTATTTTCATTTCTTCTGGAGGCTGATGCTGGGTGCAGAAAGGGGGTTTCATCTTAATATAAAACCAAAAATGCTAATTCGGTAAAGCAAAACTTCTCTGTATCTGAAGCTGCCTACGTTTTGGCATCAACTAATGAAACTTGGGACTCCTGTCACCCTCTTATCCTCAGTGATGAGTACTTGGCTTGTGTGGGCATTTGCTGGTTTTTGGCCACGTACGGAGCCATTTCAGTTCCATAAGCTAGCAGAAACCAATGAATTGTGGTGTCAGGTGTTTTGCGTCTATTTCCATTGCCTTAAGTGAACTCGGAAAGCAAAGTGCAAGGTCCAAGGAATTGCATTGGTGATTGGAATTGCAGGGAAGCCCAAGATACGGAGCAGTCTGGGTTTCTGTGATCCTTTGTCCTGTAAAATCCTGATTAGAAGCTGGTTTTAGAGAAAAGCCTGGGTTGCAGTGCTCACTTTTATAGGGAAGTTGTCCTTTGCCTGGAGAGTCTGAGGCTCAGCAGAAGACAGCTGAAATTCAGAAGTGTGCCTCAGGGTAAAATTGGTAGCTAGTTCTAATCATTAAAAAAATAATAAAAAAAAAATCCTGCAACAAAAGTTCCAGGGAAGCCTTTTGAAACTAGACGTTGAATTTGAAGTGTCGATGTGCTACTATTGTTGTTTTAGAGACCCATCTTAGGTCTAGAGTGACAAAATCATGAAAAGTAAAACAAAAATCTTTGCATCCCTCACCTTTTGTTTGTTGGGTTTTGTTGGGGTTTTGCTTGTGGTTTTTTTTTTCTTTTTTTAAGTAAATTGGGTATTTTATTGGTAACAAAGGCTTAAAAAGGTTTAAAATAAAGTCTTCCGCTCAGACACATGCTAATCATTTCTTGGCCACTCCTCAAAGAAAAATGAAGGAGCCTTGTCACACATTGCAAGACTTTGGAAACTGGATCTATTAATTCCAAAGTGAACCATCCTTAGATACCTATATGACCTTTATATCTAATTGTATAGTTTGATGTATTGATGAATCTTGCCTATATAGAAGGGCTCCTGTTAATATAAAAGCTGGAGTAAGATGGATACATTCCAATATTGCTGGGCGTTCATGTTCAGGTCTTATAAAACCTTACATTGAAATGATGCGTCCTGTTGAGAAATGGTGATAGTTGAACAGTCATTTTCTCCTTCTAAAGTAAACTTCCCCCTCCCCTCTTTTCACCAATATTTTTGAAATAGTATATTTTCCTAGCTGGTTAATCTGATTTGATAGCATAGAAGGCAAACATAGCTATCTAAGAGTTACCCAGGTTTTTGTATGAAGTTCTGGGTGTTTTTTTTCCATCACATGGTCTATTTTAGGCACTCGGGCATACATTCTTCCATGTTCCTTTCTGATTTCTCCTGGGCTATTGAGAAAATAGATCTGGGGCGGGGGGGGACACCAAACACCTGAACACCACCACCACCACCACCAAAAAGTCATTTTCCCCGAGCAGCACAAGGCTTTTGAGTTGTGTACTTCCAAAGGTAAGTAAAACCACCTGCACCTGGTTCTTATCTAATCGCAGCTCCGCTTCTCTGCCCGAGCAGTAGAGTAGCATTGTCTGAATAAAATCTAATCTGTGGTGGAGACTGGATGGCTAACAGCAGGGAAATAAGTCATGGGGCCTTTCACCTGCTTCAAGTGGCTGTAAGTAAAAGGCAAAAGTTGGTGATTTATTGTATTGCCGGCATTGCAGGAGCGCCTAGAAGTCCCGGGTTTGAATCAGGATCCTATTGTATTTTGCAGTGTACAAACACAGAGCAAATAGTTTGGCTCCAGAGAGCCTCAATCTATTGCTAAGAAATTGTAGGGTTTGTGGCTGCTATTGTAAGATAAGTGTTTCTCAGAAGTGGGTGGGGGGGAAAAAAGAATACAGTAGAAAATGAAATAAAGACTTCTTGCAGTTTCCTCTGCAATTTCATTTGGGGCAATTTTATTTTTTTTTTTAATCTGAGGAGTACAAAAGTGAGCCTGTCCCTCAGCACGAGCAGACAGCTTGAGATGCAAATACCTACTCTGGTATATCTATTAAAACTTGCTATTTTTTTGGCAGGTTCCTGACTGTAATCTGCTGAAGCCGAGAGCCTGCAGTAGCCATGCGCTTTTTTCAGTCATCTCCGTGATAAATGTGGAGTCCCTAAGAAATTGTATTTGTGTTGCCATTTCGTGGAAGTATATAAATGTGTGTCATATGCCTGTCTGAGCCGCTGCCAGCGTTAGACGTGGGTCACACTGCGATTTAACCACGTACAGCAACAGCTTTAGGTAAATGTGAGGACGTACTCAAATGAAATAGCGAGAGTAATTCTAATTAGACGAGCAGAATGCAACTAGGTAAGTAAAAAAAAAAAATGGATCATGATGATAAAGGATTGCAGTTACTTAAAATATGAAATATTAAGTATATGAAATAGGTGAAATATTTGAAATACATGAAATATAAAAAATATGATTTTTTTTTAAATGAAATTAAAAAATGATGGTTGTGTCTTTGAAGTTTTTGCCATCTATTAAGCATTGCCCAATAGGTTTGTTCCTTTCTCCTAGGTGTCCCCCAAAGTTTTCACATTAACTTCCATGTCCTATCTGGCATGCTAGGCATTCATATGGTGCTGGTAGATCATTCTTGGTATGGTGGCCAGTGGATGTATGTCCCAAGTAGTGCTTCATCAGTGGCTGGTACCTTTGCTCCCCTCCACCAAAAGTATCTTTGAAAAGTGCCCGGCCCCCTTGGAGAACATCAGTGTTAGCGTCTATCAGTCCTTCAGTCGGCACCAGCCCCTCCGCAGTGGAAGCACCTACTGGGACCTTTAGCCTTGGTTACGATTTCACAGCTCGAAGAATTTCTTTCAGCTTTTATATACCCTTCGCAATATTTAATGGCAGAGAAGACATCATAAAAACATTCCCAAAAATGGGTCGGCTGCCTCTAAACAAGCCGATCCCCACGGTGGAGAAACGCTCGTGGCTTCTAAAGGATTTACTTGTCCAGATTTTGTTCTGCAGCATACGCCCCCTCGGCAAATACTGAAGGCAAGCTCGGGGTCAAGCCCGGCTTGGCGAGAGCTGCTGCGTGGCAGGAGAACCCTGACAAGCCCTCTCCTGCGAGTTAAGAGCAGGACTGTTCTCTGGCGTTTGCGGCTTTTTGGTTTGTTCTGCAGGTGCAGTCATTTTTGCATTAACCTCACGCTACAGAACAAAACCTGAACAACCTCTCTGCGTGGCATGCCAGGCGGAAATTATGGGAGATGACTTGGCAGTGCGCAAAAAAGACGTGGATAAAAAAATCGGCAGGGAGGCTAAAATAAGATAAAATAGGCCCAAAATGACTAGCGTACACTTATGCCCCAAATTTTGAAGCTAGCTTAGTATGTGATAGGGCAGCTTGATGATAAATCTTGATTATTTAGCAGTTCGCTTCCCTTCCTCCCCCCAAGATACAAACTACTTAAAACAAGGCTGGGATTCCTCAGTGACTCTGGTAATAAGGACTCTGCCGAAGCCCGTTGAGTCAGTTGCCTTGTAACCATAAAAGCTTTTCAAAAGGACAATCTAAAGTTCATCCTACAGAAACGAAGGCACCCACAGATTAGTAACATTTATATATTAGTAAAGTGAATAAAAATAAAATGTTTATTCCACTGCAGCAGTTCAGTGCGAGACAAAGAACAATACAGACAAGGCGTTAGATAGCGATGAGGAATCACATCCTATAACAAAAAAAAACCCCTAATGCTTCTGTTCATCTTCAAGGCTCCAGGAATCGGGAGGAATCAGTCTCCTGCAGCGACCTGGTCTTTTCAGAGAACATGCCAAAATAAGGTACCTGGTCTGTGCGCAACACAATTTACATCAATATATTGCATCTGGGAATGTTACTGGGTTAATCTATACTACTAGAAAATTCAACTTGAAGCCTATGGGGAGCATATCCCCTCGGTCTTCATCAGGGATATTCTGATACCTATGACTTAAATATAAATCATTTAATTTGTTTAGCACTGCAGAATTTTTGGTAATGAAAATTGTTCACTAACAAATGGTTATGTTACATCTGTCATTGTTCACTTATAAGATCATTTCTCCATGTGTGTTTGGTTTTTTTTTCCCAGACCGTTAGAGTTATTCTGTGGTGATGATAGGTAATGTATCAAATTGAGTTTTCTTTGATAAAGAACTTAAACAAAAGGATTTTATTCACTCTAACACAGGAGCTTTAATAATATTTTGCTAAAGACCTTAGGTTCGCGGGCATGTTCTGGGAATAATTTATCATTGAAGTTAAGTTTACTCCTTTACATTACTTGGGCTCTACTATAATTCTTCAAAATAGGGTTTAAGTAGGATTTAAAGCTATATAATCCTTAAACTGGTCTTCTGCAAAGGCAGATTTCACTCTTAAAGCACTGCTTTGTGTAGGTTTTTTAATTCCTAGTGTAATGTCTTGCCTTAAATTTTACACTGGTCAGCGCTTCAATGGCTTATGAAAAAAGTTAAAAACAGGCTGCATGACTTGAAAAAAATACAATTTTTGTTGTTTCCTATGGAGGATCTCGGGAAAAGGGGTCTCTCCCGCTAGATGCTGCCGGAGAGCTGCTGCCAGGGCTGGCTGCGACCCCTGCCTGCCCCTGCCTGCCCCTGCCTGCCCCTGCCTGCCTTCTCACCTGAAGTGCTCCTCTCGCTACTTCTCAGTTGGCCACATACCGTGAAATATGCCCAAATGCTTAAAATATGTATCGGTGGATATGGAGGTTGCCTTTTCAGCAATTGAATTAGCAGGTACGCTTGGCTTTGAGCTATTGGGTTTTCTTCTTGCAGGGTGTTTCTCTGCTCGGCCCTCACTAACGGTGGCTCCGGCTTCACTGAATTCCATGTACTTCTTTGTAACCCCTTCCCTGCGAAGTATTTGCTCGTCCTATATAAACTGTCTGGTCATGAGCTGATTTCACTTCGGCTATCATTTGATTTGTTTTAACGGTAAAAGTATGCCATGCTAGAATGCCTGTAGAAAATCTTGATCGTGCTTGTAATGAATATTTTACAGAAGGAAATTAACCTTTAAAGCTAGGACCCACCGGCATTTTAGCACAGATCATTCCCATTTCTTTAAAATGAGCGAGGGTCCCTTCGCTCAGTGTAACTCAGAAACTGAATTACCGCCAAGCGCACACAAATCTGAGTGATGCTCAAACCTCAACCAGCGTATCGGGGAGGAGGCAAGTGGTCGGACAGAGAGGAGAGGTGCGTGGTGTCCGCCCAATTCGGGTGTTCGGCCAAAGGCCTGCAGTTTAGGGGGGGGATTCATCCGAAAGCAGGAGAAGCTGGGATCCTGCCCCGGGGGATCGGGCTGCCCACCGCTACTCTTGGTTGGGTGGGAGTGGGCAGGAGGGCAAGGTGCTCGGGGGACGGGTACTTGATGCTTCCTACTTTCCACCTGCTTTCGTAGAGTAAGACAAAGACATGCCGCAATCTCTACTTACAGTAGAATATCACACTGCCTTTAAAAGAAGGTGCACAATATGAAATAAAGCCTGTTTTAGCATCTTTTATTACAACAACTTTCTAGATGGAATACAGGTTGACATGAATACTGGGCTAAGACCTAGGCTTACGTCCTAGTTATTTTGCCCTAAATTGCTTTTTCATCCCTGCGTAGTTACCTATTTTCAGCTGATGGTTGGGTTAGAGTGCTAGGATAACATTAATTTGTTATGCTATGATGCTATTACATTATGGTGGGAACTGGTCTCCCTTCTATTTAAAAGGGAATACATGGTACTGGAGAATCTCCAGGGCATGGAAGGGCCATGTCTAGCTCCTCTAGACAGCAGAGGAGCTGATGCTTCTAGGCTAAAAAAAAACCCAAACAAACAAACAAAAAATCCCAACAAACCAATAAAAACTTCCAGCTCTCTGGACTGTCCCCTCTTTAGCTTTGCTCTATTCAATTTACTGAAGGTGTTGGAATAAACTGTCTGGCGTTGTTCTCTTGTATTTATGGTGTAACATCCCTTTTCTATTCACAGCTCAGCTCACTGGATTCCGGAGGCAGCTGTTGGGGTAACTGGGCAAGGACAGGTTCACCTGGCCAGACTGCAAAATGCATTACGCTCTGGACCATCTAGGCAACCCGTATACAGAAATAGTGTTAGAGGCACTGTACTATTGGAAGTTAAATATTGTTTACATAAAAAGGTAATATTTAATTTTGAGCATTTTTAAAATTAATTTTCTCTCCTGTTTTTATTCAATATTTAAGTTGTATAATTCTTTCCTTTACTCTCCATGTGCTGTTTTCAAACTATGGATCTTGGTGGTCTTGCTTGTCTTCCTTAGTTTGTCTTGTGATACAGAGGTGTAAAGTAGGTATTGACAAAGTCGTTTTCTGGGCAAGCTTTTGGCCCTACCAAAATAATTCTCAATTTTTTTCAAGACAATAATTTTTCTGAAGTCTTAAACTGTTCCTGTGTTTCTGCTATATCGAGGTTGGGATCTTTACCTTCATTTTCTTAACAAAACTCTCAACACAGTTTTGCCTCTTTCTTTCATTTGACACTTTGTTTCCTGAAGCGATTTTCAGTTCTACTTCAACTGAGTAAAATTTTCAGCTTTAATTTTTAAGAGCACTTGCTTTGTCAGTGCAGATATTCCAGACTCTGTTCTTTTTCTACACACAGCAGCTCTATGTGACGTTCTCCGGCATACCCTTAACTTCCTTGGAACTGGAATCAAAGCGCTAATTAATTTCTCAACAATATGGGACTCGAATGGGGGGATGGAGCAGCTGACGATGCGGGAGCAACGTGCCCACAGCGTGTCGGTCCCTGCCTTCCTCTGCCAGACCACTCACTCCCTCCGGACCAACAGCAGCATTAACCATTTGCACAATTCCATCTTCAGTCAGCGCTGCTTTCATGGCCTCGATTGGCAAAAGCCATGTTGGAGAAGAAAAATCTGAGGATGATGTTGCTGGTCCGTTACTGGTGAGCTACCTCTTTTAGACAGTCTAATCACTTCTTAAAGCAAAACAAATTGTTTTATCGTGACTATGAGCTTTACGTCCTCGTTCACCTGCCATGGCACAGCTCCAGCCTTGAGGGGTTCTGCTGCTCCAGTCAAACTTCAGATCGTGGTTATTTTTGTGTCTGTGCTTCAGGTCTTAACCTGCATGCTCTTTCCCATCGAACTCCCAGCAAACCCAAACGAATTCATGTCTTTGAAGTGTTGCTAGACAGTTTCGTGGCAATAGCAGAAAAAAATCCAATGCCTAGATTTCTTGTAATTTTTCCCTAGGTGTGTCAAGCTTTCCTAATGCCTTTTCAGCAAACACCTGACAAAAGTTTCACAAACACCTGCCTATACATTGGGCTTTAAATCCTGGAGATCTTATGCAGGGATAGACGGGTTTGTTTCCACTTTCTCAGAAGAAGAGCAGAGTGTAATTTCTCCACAGCTCAACTGAAGCAAATCTTTCATTTTGTGGGGTTTTTTTTGTTTTTTTAATTGACTTGGTTGTTAGATCCTCATCTCCTTCACCTGGTTTAAAGCACACCTTGGGATTTTTCTCTCCTTGGCAGTTTTTTTTTTTTTTCTTTATATTAAACAAGCTAATTGCTGCCTTATGCTGTATTTTGGAGGATGCTTCTTGGAATTTGTGGCATCGAGGATTGTTTCAGGCTAGATTTTTAAACTAGGATAATTTCAAAGTCCATGGGTACAATTTTTAGTTAAATACGTCATTTAATAAAATGTGCCCATTGGTTTTTTCAGCTTAAAAATACCTTAGCATGTAGATCCTTATTACATAAATAAACCAGCTTTGCAATAAACGTTAGGGTTTTCCATAGAAAGGAAAATAAAAGCAGTAAGTGCCTGTAAACAGGCGGCTGCATAAGAAGAAAGAGGGAGAACTGGTGGAGAGGAGAGAGCAGTGCTCCAACAGTGCTGGCGAGGGAGAGGCAGAGGTGGAAAAAATAAGGAAAGGATTGAAGTTCATTTGCCAGAACGAGTTATGGCCTAACTGGAAGCAGCAAAACGGTATCATCTGAACAGAAGGGACAAGCGGATTGCTCCTAGGACAGGAGTTTGGAAGATGGAGACTTGAGATAGCTCCGCTAAGGAAAAAACACCTGAAGCGATGCTGGGAAAAGAATCGAAAGAGTGAAACCAGGCAAGGATTGAAAGGAAAAGGGAACTATTCCAGTTTTTCAAAGGATGAAAAAAAGTGCTTGGTTACTCTGCTTTTGCTAGAAATCTTTTGTCCTTTTTTTTCCAAAAAGAAGGTCTGCAGGCATTGCAAGTCGCCAGTACTGCGGTACAAATTATGCTCTGTGCTACTATTCGTCTTCCGAATACTGTGCAGGCACCAAGGGCCGCTTCTGCTCCCATTATTTTTGGTTAGTGAAGTGAGACTATTTGCAGAGTGAGTGTAAGCGCTTTGCTATTTTTCTGTGCCAGTTGGGAAGAAAAGGTCACTTTTGCGTGTCCGGATTGGTTTGGGTCTGTTTTGTAGAAGTATGTCTAGGAAAGAATTCCCTTTAATTTTTTTCCCTTGCTATTCTGGTTCTTCCTCCTCCATCGCTGTCCCCGAGCGCAGGCGCAGAGAGTGGGATGTGAATGTGCAGTGTCTTTGGCCCCAGTAGTTGTTACAACGACATGATTTTGACTTGATGCGTTTCCCCTGCCAAGATCAACCAGGGAGAAGGACAAGAGATAACCGTATGTGTCTATATACAAAAAAAAGCTTTATCGTATATTGGTAAATTCAACTTTGATGACAACTTTGTACTGCTCATAAGGTATAGGACAAGCACACAGCAAGTTATTAAAATGACCTTATTTTTGCAGTGAGGAATTATGATGTTCATACAAAATCGGTCCATCAAGAACAGGATTCCCAATATGGAAGAGAATAATATTTTTAGTAATTAGGTAAAATAGTGTTAACATTTTTAGAAGGGAATTAACTGTTGAAAAAACGATGGGGAGAAATGTAGGAGGTGGAGGTGGTTGCTGGAAGATCTATATTTCTAGGGTCCTCGGTGCATATTCTACCTTCTTCAGCACAGATGATTTCAAATCTTCCGGTCTTCACTATTTACCTGCCTGATTTTTTAAATTTCACCAAATGACTGCTTTTAGGCCGACAGTTTTCTCCTTTTCTCCCACCCCAGTCAGCACAAGGAAGGTGTGATTAGCCCAGATCTCAGCCTGGCGTCAAGAGTGTCCCCTGCGATGTCCGTGTCCATAAGGGTGGCCCTTGGTAAGGTAAGGTGTAAGGTATGGGTCCCTCAACTCCTGACCCCCCTGCACGTGCGTTGGAGCTCCGGTGGCGGGCCAGGGTTGCTGCGAACGCTGCATCGTCACTGCATGTCTGCTGGGAGCAAGCGTGCCTCGTCCCCGAGGCGTTTGACTCACCGTACATGTGCGGGTATTTGGGCTTTTTCAGACGCGATTGCAGCAACTCGAAGCAAGCGCCACCGCGTCGTGTGAAACCCTTGCACGGTTGCTGTTGCTTTGGACTGAGGGTTCAATCACCATTGCAAATCGGCTCCTGGCTGCGGGAAAGTCAGTGGAGCTCCCTGTGGTCCGTCCCATTTCTCTTCTACAGCAGAGGCAGGTCGTCAGTCACTTACCTGGTTCTGTGCTCCTCCATCATCCATCCACGATACCGACATAGCGACAGAAGGGCTTAGGAGAGCTCCGATCTTGCTGATGGCTCTCGGGATATCTGCCGTTTAGGTCGGGCTGCGCAGGCACCTGCCTGGATGTGATTCCGGCTGCAGCTGGTGGCTGTGCCGGCGGCGGAGCCGGGCAGGCAACTCCCCAGGTGGGTTCAGAGCATCCAAACGAGACATGTAAAGTAGATGGTGTGAGTGTTTGCCATCAGGGCAGGCTCCGGCGCCTTCGCAGTGCTCGCTTCAGCCAGGTCCAACTGCTCAGAGCCCGTTATGGGGCCTGGGCCAGAGAAGAGCCAACAGTGAGAGGTCCCAACTGGTGTTACCCAAGTGCTGCCGTGGCATTCCCAGTAAGATACGGTGATTGCAAAGACCACCGTGTGTGGGTGAGCTGAGCTGAACGTGTAGCAGGCTCGTTCCCGGTGGTGGCTGCAGGTTAGAAGCGTGCAAAAGAAAGCATGTAAAAAAAACCCCAAACTTGGTTAAAGAGAATAGCAGCACGCACAGGGTGATGGAGGGTCCTGACCGCAAGGATAGATGGGTGTACAGTTTTGTTTATTATTTTCTTAAGGCAATAAGGAAAAGAGGATGCAAACTGGCTGCTGGCACAAGTTTGGTTACGATGTATGAGTTTTATCAAAGCCAGATACCACCTCGTGGGTTAGGAAAGCAGGTTTTTTTTAAAGCAAATCGGTTTGGAGAAGAGGTTGCGATGCAGTCACGCCCGCTTTGGTAACGGGAGAGTGAAATGCCTGAGGGGTAGGAGGAAGAGGGACAGCCTGGCAGTCTGTCCCTGCTCCAGGAGGTGGACGTGCGATGCCGCTTGGGATCCTCTCGCACCGCACCCCGCATGGGGCACAGGAGCCGACTGCTGCCTTTCTCACCCCTCACTGCAAGCCCCAGGGTTACTTCGTACCGGTGCTTGACGGCTGCGGTGCGGGACCAGCGTCTGGGACCGGGCACGGGTCCCGCCGCGGCAAATGTCGGGACATGGGGTCTTGGGGCGGCGGGGCCCGGCCCCGTCCTCGTTCACAGCTCCAGGCTGGCCCCGGCCCCGCACCCCAAAGCTCCTCTGGTCGTTCAGTCACGGTTCCGTAACCAAGCGCTTCCCGACGGCCACCGGAACGAGGGACCGGGGAGGG
>VYXH01006860.1:24280-48673 GCA_013397275.1 Burhinus bistriatus | reverse complement strand
CGGGGCCCGCCGGGCCGCAGGCAGGGCCCGGCCCCCCTGGGGCAGGTGAGGGCGGCCTGAGGCGGCACCTGGTCCCCGGCTCCTCCGAGCCCCGCGGGGGGCCCGGCCCGGCGCCCCTGGGCTCCGGCGGGCGGAGGGGAGCCGGCTGGGTAAAGCTCTCCGAAACCCACAAGGGATCGGCCTCGGAGATTTAAAAGGGCCGGGAGGGTTAGCGGGNGTGGGATTTGGTGGGGTCTGGGTCGGTCCTGGTGCCGCCCGGAGGCGGAGGGAACACCGCTGCCCGCACACGTGTGCGGTGTCCTCGCGCTGAAGCCCCTTTTTCTTCAGTTTTCTTCAGAAAAGCAGTTCCCAGGCGAGCTGCTCTTCTCCCAGAAGTGAAGGCGTTTTCGGTCCGCAGCATATGCCTAAATCCGGTTAAGTAAGGATGCCTTCGCTTTTACACAATCTCTCAGTGTATGGGATGCACGGCTGAACTTTGAAAAACACAGCATAAACAAGACTCGAGAGCTTTGTCGAGTTTTGCTTGTGGATGGAGAAAAATATAAACTCTTAAAACACTTTGTCCGGTGTGCTATGCTATCGTAAACTAGGCACAAACTGGTGGATCTTGTGTTGGGTTTGGGAAACTTTAATAATAAAATTTTACTTGAGGAATGAACACTCTTTTCCGTAGAGACATGACCGGAGAGGGATTTGCAGCTTTCAATATGGTAGTTTTGCTAATCCACAAACCTGTTAAGTTTCACAATAAAACCTGTCAGTCTTGCCCCACGTCTCGGCACAGATTTCACAGGCTGGAGCGAGGTCTTGCATGGGCCAGTGGTCAGATCTGCTGTTACTAAAGCTTCGCTGCGTTTACAACATATAGTACAGAGCGCACTACAGCAAACGACGGCGCGTGGTTTCAGATCGGTACTGAACTGCTACGTTGTCAAAACGCAGTAGTAGCGTATGCCTTTGAAAATGTCACTTCCCCCCCCCCCTTTATTTGCCTACACTTACTTAATATGCAAAGGGAGTCTGATTCTTAGTTACTGGAGGTTTTGTTTACTGAGCAGGTTTCCAATTTCTTCTACCTGTTGGGACTTTTTCTTGTTTTAATTGTTCAAGCTGGGTGGAGAAAGATTACTGGGCCTTTTGCTTGTGTAGTACTTGATGAATGGCAACAGTTACAGGTCTTGGTTGTTAACTGCATATTTTGTTCCTTTTTCTGCTCGTATGGCGTTCGTGGTGGTTTTTCTGTGGCAGAAACAGTGTTTTGTGAGTATTTGGGGTAGGGAGTCAGGAGCTGCCGTTGTGAAGCCTTGGGCTTGCTGGTAAACTGTCTTCTCGTTCCTCCACAGGTAAAACAGGGAAGTTAACCAATTTCATAAAGTACTCCAAGCCTATCTGGTAAAAGCTGCATTTAAGTGCGAGGTTTTATGGCTAGTACGTTGTCTGGCTGTCTTGTAAAATGGGCTCGGTACATCCCTGTGTGTCTGCAACATGGCATTCGTTGTCTAATGGGTACAAGTCGTCACAGCCAACGCCCAGTAGAGATAAGGTTGCCAAAGAGTTTCAGTCTGTAAGTTCCTCCTTACCGTGCAGGTAAATTTCCAGGAGCCAACTTAACTTTTACGGCAAAAGTGAGAGGAGACCTGCATGTACTTCAGTGTGTTTTGGGATGAGTTTGTGTCACTGGTTTGGTTTTGTGTTCTTTAAACTTGAGCAGAAAGTTTTAGCTATCTAGCTCTGTGGCAGTGAAGGATACTCTTGGTCCCCATTTGTGTTTTAGTTCCCGTTTCCTTATTTACAGAAGGAAAAAAATGGGTGGCTTCTCGGCACTTCTGCACTTGAATAGTCTCTGTTGTAGCAAGGCCACTGGAAGTTTAGGGTACGTAGAAAACAGTTTTGTAGGCAATAGAAATCTCATTTCTCACCTGCTTGGGCTGGGCAATCTGTAGTTTTGCCAGAGAAGCCGAGTTGGCTTGTGTGGAGGGGAAAAGGAAAAAAAAAAAAAAAAAATCACACCTCTTAGCTGACATGTTTGTGTCATAGCAAAGCGTCTTAGCTACGTGAAGAGAGGAAAGCTTTTCTATGCTTCATGTCAGGCAGCGTAACGATGCCAGGAAATCCCCTTAGCATTGCTACGGGGCTTTTTTGATTATAGCCATAGCAGCAGAGAGTCCGTGGTGTAGAGATGGCTGAAAGAGGGTTTGTTACAAGCAATGTTCCGCGATACTAAAGCAAAGTTGTGCCTACGTTTTTGCTTTGGCCAGGAGAGAGCAACTGAAGAAAAGTTCCTCTCAATTAATCCAAGTTGGCAGTGAATGAGTTTCAAAGCAGTTGAGAAACATGGAAGGGGTTGGTATTTAATTTTTGCTACTTCTGTTTTCCTGCAGTCTTAGTTTCTTTTCGTTTTAATAATTTACCGTAATTTCCAAGGTGTATTCTTTAAAGTACAGCCATGTTTCTTGAGCTGCCACGGATGATCAGACAGTGATTTCTCTAGAGCCTCAAAAGCATATCCTTTCAGATTCCTCTTCTCTTTCCTTATTCCTCTTTCTTCAGGTCTTGACTGATCCGCTGCTCATTCCTTGTGTATTGTCGTGGTTAGAAAGCTCCTACAAACACAGCAGACTTTTTTTTGTGTGGAATGTGCATTGGGTAGACGCTTCACTGCATTCATACCTGGCTAAACATATTATAACGCTAACGCTGGGCTGCAGGGAGAGAAGAACTGGGGTCGTGGTAGGGGGCTTATATGGTTACCCATGTATGGTGTGGTCGCGTGAGGGTAGTTGCATCAGACCCGAGCACCTTGGAAAGACGGAGTATCTGCTCATTACTTTTGAGTCATCAGTGCGCTTTGAGAGATGGAATTTGAATAAAGAAAGGTGAGTACATTGTCCCAACCGCAGTCGTCTTGGCGAAGGGATTTTTGGGAGGTATACAAGTGCTCGGAGAAGAGCGAGGTGGTAGCACTAGATCCAGACTCTCTGAGGGGTGGGAGGGGATGGGATGGATGGGAAGGAACGCAGAGGGAGTCAGAAGGACATGACCAGGGATAATTACTTGATACTTTTACTGTAGGCGGCCATTTGTTCTGTATAATTTAGGTAGGTGTTTATGTAACTTTTAATTACCAGCTGCCTGTTTTTCTGTTTATGAAGGTTGTGATTTTGCTTTGTTGCAAAATAACTGTCGTCTAGCAAGTTGAGGTGCCTATGCAAGAATGTGAAAATGTTGTTTGGGTTTTTTAATCAATGCAGTACACTCTTGATCCTTGCTATGATATTTCATGTGCCATGTGCTAGAAAACATCCACGTTAGTGGAAGAAAGTTATGGTAGGGCATACTTGTACTTGTGCTTTTCATGGGTGTGAGTTTGAGAACTGGAATTCTAGTTTCGGGGGTTTAATACTTGTGTGAGTCTTGTGCAGGAGACAAAAAGCAGGTAATTCTAGCTGATGACTTCGGAGACATCTTACATGGACCTGGCTGTTTTAGGCGCTTGCCTGACAACCGTGGGGAATGAAGTCTCTTTTCAGTGCCTGCTATTATATTTTGGGCACTTGAAGTACGAAAACAGTACAGAAAACTTCCCTTCTAGTGCTTCTTGTATTTTCAGGGAATGGCAGGGTCCCTTGCTTTAATTTTGCTTTCTTCGAGTTGTGAAAGGAGGGCTTGCGAGCCCAGGCTGCCCTAGAGGATAGACTTTGAGGATGAAATGGTCATCTTGGTCTTTTGTTTTTTATTACTCATTTAACCTAATACTGACTATCTTTCTATGTGCTGTGTTATGCACTAGCTTTATAAGATCAAGACGTGGCAGTTGAGAACGATCCTTTTTTTACTTGTTTCATACCACAGGTTGCTTCAGCAATTGTGGAGAGTTGATTATCTTCTTTTCAGTATGCAGACTATCTGGAAGTACCTACACTGTCCCACATTTGAGTTGCTCTGCTCCATTTATGTATAAACAGCAAAATGATATGTTTCTCTTTGGATTCAGTAGAGCTTGCACGTTTTTTTGTCACTTCATCTGGCACTTTTATTTTTTGTAGAATGGTGATAAAACACAGTAGGTAGATGTGAGATGTCTTCTGATACCTCCAGTACGAACAGGCAGATACTTAGCATCCCGTTATGGTCAGATAAGCACAGTAAGGACCTGGCTGAGGTTTTGTGAATGCTGTCTAGCAGAGTTATTATAGTGAAAAGTAAAGATGTCCAGACATGACCTTGAGTCTGGAAAATGTAGCGTAATTGCAGTCCTCCTGAGATAGAAAAGCCTTATCTAATTAGAGGTTTGAAGGTTTTACAGTTACACCATTTAGATTTTCACTTGCCTGTGCCACATGCTGGTGAGGTGATGGTAAGTAATAAAAAGCTTATTCTGTCTTTTTAAAAGCATGCTTTCCATAATTCTTCTGGAAAGACGCAGTCATGTTATTTTAATGTGAATATTCCTATTAGTCGGCAGAAATGTTGTTACATTTCTACAGGCCTGTGAAATCCCATGGACAGGAGCGGGGCTTGAGTTTGCTGGTGCAGCATCCAGTCCCTAGTTACTGGACCAGACCCCAGTGGCTCTAGTGGCGGCCTCTCCAGCGGATTTCACCCAAGGATTGGAGTCTTTATGATTCATTTTAAACTGGCTGATTTGTCTGTTGGTCTTGTCAAAAAGTAGACGCTCGTAGGTAGTGCACAGAAAAGTGAAGTTGTTGTTGTTTCAAAGTTTGTTAAATATTTTTTACCCTTTTTATGTTCTCTGTTGGCAGCAACTTTGGCGTTTTCCTCTGTTCCTTTTATTCCTCCCCCCTAAAACCCCAGTGCCCTGCCGTAGCACGTAATTTATCAGGTATTTGGCATTTATTTTATATGTTGAGCTCACTTGTATCAGCAAATGTTTGATGCTTGCTGGCAGAGGCTCGTAAGTGTGACTTTGGGGAATAAATACTAAGATAAGTCTGCAGCAGGGAAAAAAGTTGGACTTTAGTGTAAGCAAGTTTATGCTAGTAAATAATTACCTTTTCAGTTCTTGAGAGGAATTTGCTAGTAACTATCTGCTTGAGATGGAAAATATGGAAGCTGTAATATAAGGACTGAAAAACAAAACAAAACCCAAAGAAACCTCCTCCGCAAGGATCTTTATTTGTTTTGTATTGTACATCTAAGCCAGCAATTTTTGCAGAACACAAGCTCTTATTTACCCAGAGAAAATTACTGGCCTAGATTTCAGAAGGGCTGAGCACCCATATCTCGTTTTAGAGAGCATGGGAGCTGTGGGGCTCTGGGGGCATCGCTGAATGTCAGAGACCCTCCTCTCCCTTCCCTCCTCTCGGCCACCCTTGTGCTTTTCCTAAAAGCTTGTTCCTAAAGGTGGTCCTCTTGTTGGGAATGGGCAGGAGCTGATGTTGTGTTTATATTCTAGAGGATTTGCCAACAACTCAGGTTTGCCTGCTCCTTGTTTTGCAAACAAGCAAGGGAGTGAAATGGATGGGGCTGGTTAGCTTCAGCGTGGCCGCCTGGGACTTCATGGCCAGCAGTTATTCTATTAAGGGCTGAATGTGTTTCAGGCAGCAGCTCTGTGCTGCCAAGTTGTGGTTTTGGGGTTCTTTACGGAAGAAGCAGAAAGTCAAAAATAGCTTGAGGAGGAATTGGAGAGATCTGCATGATCCCAGAAATAGGAGACGAAGGTGGGAGAGGGTACATAAGAGAGGCTAAGAGGAGAAGGAGCCGTCTCTATTTGAAGAAACCTGTAAATTGAGGCAACAGAGATTTAGATGTCACGAGACCTTTGCTAACAGAGGTATCAACAGCATTTCACGGCTTAGAGGTTTCTAGCCATCCTCCCCACCTGGTAGACTCACCATTGGCTGCAGCGGTGACCTAGGATTTCGCTACAGGGAAATACTCTTCCATAGTTTTTCATACTGGCCTTTCAGGTACTGCTGCAGTGTTCTGATAAGATGTTCTCAAACTTCAGTCTGAAAAGAGATTTCTGGTCATGTGATGTTGGTTCTTAGTGCTCTCCCACCGCCAGCTTGCCGTGCACAACCCTTTTGGAAATGTGGAGGTAGCTGTTGATGTTTGCTGTGCTGATAGATGGGCAACCGGTTCAGTTGGTGTGGAATTGCACCCAGCAATGGGTGTCACGGTGGCTCACACAGAGGAGAGGAAGATCCTGACGGTGCTATATAAATACTGTCTTCACGATAAGCGTTTTGGAAAGCCTTTGTTTCAGAATCAGGCCCAGATTTATTCAGTTTTGTGTTCCAGATAAAGCTGGTATGTCCAAGTCGGAAACATCTACCATTAGATGTACGGGTGCCTGGAAAGCGTAATTAAATCATGCAGAAACGGCATGTGACCTACCTGGCAAAACAGTTGACCTTTTTGCCTTTTTTTTTTTTTTTCCTCCAAGTGCTGAGTTACTGCAGCTGTCAGTAAGTTTCGCTGAAGTTGAAAGCTTCACTGAAGTTGAAAGTTTCCAATATTTTCAAATTGTATGTCATTTATTTTAAAATATATAGCTGAAATAGCATAATGCATTTTATTTTACTGCTGAATGATTTAACTGTTACAGGATTATGACAAGGTCAGAAATTTCCACTTCCCAGAAACACATTATCGTCGCTGAAAGATTAGGGGAAAAGAAATCTGTATTGCAGCTTCACCCTGAATTTGAAAGCACATTCTGCATGCAGCCAGTCAACTTAGATTTTTGGTGGTACACATCTGTTAGAAAACAACAGAGGACTGTCATGATCTCAAAAATAACACTTTAAAGTAGGTGTCTGAAAACTGTTGTTGAATTTGAATACGTAACAGCCAACTGATGGCGTCACACGTAATGTCAGTCAATATGAAGACATGTTTTTAGAAATGCAGATAGCTATTTTTGAACAGGTGATGTTGATATCTATTCCCTGGTGGACTGGGGTCTGACATCTGTGAGGGATGTGTTTGTTTTTGGGAAGTAAGAATATCACATCATGAATTTTTGTCAGCTTTGCTTTCCTGGTGTGTTTTTTATATTTTCTGTTTATACTTACTGAGTTATAGGGAAGTCATCTTTTTCTTAGGTGGCCTGTTTCAGTCATACAGTATGTTTTGGAGTCAGTAGAACTGTTGGCTAAGCTTTTGACATTAATTTTTTAAAACTTACTGAAGAGCATGTTATTCAATACATCTTGTTTAATTCGATGTCTTGTCAAAGAAAGAACAGTCTTCATAGCATGGGAGAAATGAAAATGAATTCTTTCTAGGCTTCTCTTGTATGCTTTTTGCATTTCTATTTGATGAATACAATTCAGTAAGGAAACCTGAAAAGTAGTGAGCACCTGGAAGATAAGAGCAATACGTTTTTCATTATTGAAAAAAGTTTCTCGTGTTTCTCAAGTGATGGTAGTTTTAAATGTAGCCAGATGTTTGTTGGTATAATGCGAGAGAACTCTAAAACATGTAAGGTCTGTTGTTGAAATTTGATTCTCAGTGTGCATTAATGTTTGGGGTTTTTTGTTGATGTTGTTCAAATCTAATATTGATAAATACACATGTAATTAAAAACCTTGTTATAACTTTGTTACCTGTATGTAATTCAGACAATGGTTGGTGATTTTTGACAACTCAACCTCAAGAGTTTGGCACAGTGAAGATAGAATTGAAGTAATTTTTGAGTCTGATTTTTTTTTTTTTTTTGTATTTAAAGTTAAGAAAATATTAAAGTTAAATCTTTTCTTCAGGGCTAGGAAAACTATTACAAAGCTTAAGAACTCTGTCACCTTTCAAAAAATATAGTAACTAATTCATTTAAGCTTTGCATTAAAAATGCAGGACGAGCCTCAAACCATCAGCATGGTCTGGAGGAAGGGGTAGAAGTTACACAGAAGGTGCTGTCTTTGGGGCAGAAAAAATGATCTTTTAGCATGTGCTAATTCTTTATCTCGTGGAAGAGATGAAGAAAAATCCAAAGTCAGGTGAAGTTGTTGGGAGCACTTGGAAGAGCACCCTGAGAAGTCAGGCCCTCAGAGAGTAAACAGCCATCTTTGCAGCTGTCAGCTGAGCATTTTCTTACTAAAATATAAAGACTTTTTTTTTTCAAGTGGTGTGCCTCCTCCTTTTCTCTCCCGAGCCAATCCGGGAGGAGTGCTAGGGTCTTGAAAGGACTTTTTTTGCCCTAAAACTTTTGAGCAAATGTGTTTGGACTTTTAAATGGTACGCAATTAGCAATGAATCATAAATGGATGTGCAATTTCAGAGGTATGCAGGGGAGGCCTAAACCTGTTTAATTTAGCTTAATAATGCTGCAAATGCAGTTGTGTATTTTATAACCTTGTTCTGTGAAAACGTGTTTTTGTTTGGGAGTTTTCCCATTACCTTCTTGACATCTGCATGGTTACAGATGAATAGCCTGACCCAGTGCCCCAGCGGGGAGAGCGGCGTGGCTGTGCTTTCAATAGGCATGTCGCTGACAAAGGAAACATATGGAATATTTCATTCCTGTCTTTGCAAGCGGTGTACGGGGCTGTAAGGGCAGAGGGCCGGGGGCTTCAAACTTCGTGGTAGATCGATAAGCTAGCCACAAGGTTTGCTGTGACCCATCAAAATGCACTTGCCAAGGGCATCGTACTTTGCCTGGTGCTATGTTTTGCCATGGGACCAGAACCCCAGATGTAGAGCAAAGCCATTTTGGCAATGTGATATTAATAATGTGACAGTGTGGCAGAGTTCACCGTGATTGTCTTTCATTCTTCCCGATATGTGATACTAATCCATGTTGTTTTTCTCAACCATTTGGGACTGCGATGGTTGGTATTTGGTGTTCAGTAGGTGCGGAAGATGTGAGTGCAGATGTGAGGGTCCCCCTGGAACGTGCCTTGGGGTCTGTCTCCCCCTCTGCCCATTAATTCCCCTTTCAGAGCACAAAATGGGACCAACTGTTGCCTGTCATCCAAACAGGACACCTCAGTGTGTTCGTTTGTAAAGTGAGAGTTTGTTGTTCCCGCACTCAGGGCTTTGGGCTTGCGGCAGGAAAGCAGGGACAGTTTGCTTCTGTTGCAGCACCACCTTGGAGGAGAAGATGGGGCAGGTCAGGCGAGGACATCTGGGGAAGCTTGCAGCTCCATGCATGTGAAAAGGACTTGGTGGTGTCTAGGTTCAGTCCTTTCTTTGTTGTTACATTTCATGTAAGGGGCGTCCTGGCTATTATTTTTAAAATTCTGTTTCACATGTTTTTAAAAATAACGCTTACTTAGGAAGTTTCCTTGCTGTTTTTCTAAATGATGATCCGGAACAGTAGCGGATATAGTTGGAACAGCGAAGGGACCCTGAAACCTGGGACTTTGGTGTGCAGGCCTTGCTCTTTGGGGCAGCGGGTCTTTCTGTGTGGAAACCTGCCCTGGTGTTCTTCACTTGGCAGAACTGGTGGATCTGGCCTTCACTTAATTCTTGCACATAAAAGCTGTGAAGGAGCCATCTTCTTTTTTGGGTGCTATGGTTGAAGGCCCTAGAAATGTTTTGGGCTTTTAACTAGGGGAAACCTCGCCTAGACTGGGAAACATGCTTGTAGCACTCTCAGCAGTTCTCTGAGCTGTTCCTGCAAATTAGGAGCCCTTGTACCTACTGAAGGGACCCCGCGCTGTTTGGAAGATTGATACGTTTAGGCCCAGACTTACGTGTTCTCGAAGGGAATTTTGCAAAGCTGCTGCCAGCAGCAGTTGTTCAGCCTGGAGAAGAGAAGGCTCAGGGGAGACCTTATAACCCCTTCCAATATCTGAAAGTGGCCTCCAAGAAAACTGGAGAGGGACTTTTTACAAGGGCACGTAGTAATAGGACCGAAGGGTAATGGCTTCAAGCTGGAAGAGGGGAGATTTAGATTAGATCTCAGGAAGAAGTTTTTGACTCTGAGAGTGGTGAGGCACTGGAACAGGTTGGTGGGGGCCCCATCCCTGGAAGTGTTCAAGGCCAAGTTGGATGGGGCTTTGAGCAACCAGGTCTAGTGGAGATGTCCCTGGCCGTGGCAGGGGAGTTGGAACTAGATGATCTTTAAGGTCCCTTCCAACTCTAACCATTCTATGATGAATTTACAGACTCATTGTTCATCTCTTTTAGTTGCAGTTTCACTCAAATGGCTGCCCTCTTGAGGCACTAAATGCTCACCCTACTGTGTGTCTGGGATGTCTCCTTGGGGTTTTGGTGACTTTCATGGAATTAGAGGGGGAAAGCTGAGCTGGGGAGAGAAAAGGATGTGGTCTCGTGTAAGGGGCCCTACTCTGAGAACGTAGCTGCTGGTGGTTTGGACCTGGACAGGCTTCTGCCTTTTGGTACTTTTTTTTTACTGCTGTTGGTTTTAACACTGGGGGGGGGGGGGGGGAAAAAAAAAAAAATGTATGTGCTAATATTGACCAAACTGTTAATATTTTACAGAACTAGTGTGAGTCTTGCTAGGTGTAGAAAATCCATGTCTTTTCCAAGGGCAAATCTGCTGGTTCTGTGCTAAGTGTTTAGTGGAGGGATTAAATCTCTTTGCTGTGCAGGTCAATTAATCATTTATTCAGAATTTACTTACTCTTGCTTGAGATTTTTCAAAAATTTTACCTAGGTTTTTTACAAGTTGTTTTTTTTAACCTGCTTCCTGCAAAGACAGGTCTGTAGTTCCCAGACCAAAAATGTATAGTATCTTGATGTTTAGGAGTTTTAAGCAGGCTTTTGATTTATTTTGAGATAATAAATGGCAGTCATTTGTTGCTTCAGCAGAAGCCTCTGCAATTGTGCAGCAAGGCCAGTTTTTTTTCTCCTTTAAAAAAACCAGACTTTTTCCTACTCTCCTAAGTAATTGTGCCAGTAAAATAAATCTATGACATGTTCAAAAGAGAAGGCTGTTGTTTAAACAATAATAGATCAGAAATCCTGCTTAAGAGTAGGACGTCTTGCTCTGTCATTGTCTCTTCACTCACATAAGATAAATTTTTTTGTCCTAATAACTAACTGTGTCAATGGGAGAAATTCCGTAACATACACTGGAATGATGCGTATTTCCAAATAACCTGGATATCTGTCTTGCCAAATATATTCCCCTTTTCCTTCAGGCAAGGTGCATCACCTGGTCTCAGTTGATCCAGTGCCTTCAGGAATAGACATAGTGGAATAATAACGTAAATATAAAAAAATATTCCTTCTTAATGCCATTTTCCAATGAATTGGGCTCAGTGAATTTGGTGTCTGGTCTGATTTATTTTGCTATAAAAGGGTCACATTGATACTGTAGACCACTTTGCTGTGCAAATTGCTCTGCCCACCAGTTCATCCTTTGGCATAGTCAATGGGAATAGACAGGTTCCGTTTTATCTCTGTTCTGCGAGTGCCTGGCAGGACACATGGCTCGGGGGTTGCTCGTCGCTTGCAGTTTGTATCGAGCTGCTGAGGACCTCCGGGCTTTTCTGTATAAGGTATTTTGGAGGGCTGGGGCAGCTTTGTACAGTTTAATCCTTGACTACTTTCTGTCTTAATGTCTGTGCCGGACTAATAATTTTTTGCCCATGTAAGCTTTGTTACCATAATAAATACAATAGAAACAAATGCTTCAAACCATAAGGAATGTAACGTGCAAGTAACGACCAAGTTGAGAGATTCTGCCATACCATGGCAATATGAAATCTTCCTCCATGAACTTCAGTTGTGCCAGCAGAGAATACATAGCTATGAATGTCCCACAATATGGAAGGGCCATGTTTAGTTCACGTACTTTGTTCCCTGGTGACTGCAAGATGTGTACTGGACCACTTGGCCAGAACACACATACTGCCATAGGTTCCCATGGCCCTTCTGGTTTGGGGCTGTTTTATAGAATATCGTGCAAATTGACAAACATTTGTGAATGTCTCTGCATTGCTATGTCTGTTAAAACCATGTTATGCTTGCTGGAGTTGTCTGTCCCCTTCTGTTCCCCCCCCCCATTTGTTGAGAGTACAGGTGGAATTTGGTCTTTTTTTTTCTATAATTTTGGAGTGGTGAATATTAGTCATGGCAAAAATGGGTATGGAGTCACCTACATGGAGCTGGTTCTGTTGAATGGCTAAACAAGGAACAGGTACTGTTCTGAACTTTAGCTGGCTTTTTAAAATGAGAGCTTGTGCCTTTTTTTCCTGCCCTGTGTGTGTATTGCAGCATTTAGGACTGAAAGAATCACTGAGGACTTTTCCCTGTTCCAGAGTACTTGTCTTCAACAGGCACTAGTTGAACATAGGAGTTTCACAGATAGCTCATGTGTGACCAGTCCCTGCTTGATTTTTCACACCTTTGAGGTACTAGGGGAACCGAGGATTCTACAGG
Organism: Burhinus bistriatus; assembly: GCA_013397275.1. Taxonomy (NCBI): domain Eukaryota; kingdom Metazoa; phylum Chordata; class Aves; order Charadriiformes; family Burhinidae; genus Burhinus; species Burhinus bistriatus. The sequence goes on along the minus strand of VYXH01006860.1, from coordinate 36,355 downwards.
GCGTTTATGATATACGTACATTTTTGAAAAAACCCCGCTTCTTTCAAAGGACAATATGTTACTTGCATTGTGCTGGTAGAGAGAAAAAGAACAAGAAGTATGTAGTGCCTGCCACCACTCACCCTGTATGCTAATAAGTTTTAATTGTTGGTGCCCTTCTTGACCTGTTATGTCGAATTGAAAAGTAGCTTCTGATTTTAAGAGAACAGGTGAATCACACTGTAAATCAACAGTGAAAATGCAGAGGTATTTTTACGTATGACCATTTTCAGTATTACAAAAGTCCTTTGCATCTCTGATTTAAAGAAAGGAAAAAAACATTGAGTAGTAGCACCCTGCTTCAGGATTTGAGCCCCGCCTGTATGTTTGCATTGCAGTGCAAGCCTTGTGTATCGTAGTTGTGAGGAACCTTGTCCAGACACCGTTCTGTTTAGCTCTGTTGTACGTCGATGGAAATCTGTTGGTATGTAGAGATATCCAGCTTTGAAAGTTAATCTAAGGGCTTTGATAAAAGGATTAAGAGACAAGTTATAAAGTTGTAAAGTTTGGTAAAGGAGGCAGGAGGGTTCTTGTAGCAGAACAGTGCTAGCAGACGCTGCTTTTGAGGCTGGTGGCAGATCTCTTAACAATTCCTATCTGTAAAATTATTGGGAAAGCCTTAAAGGTCTGTCTACGTTATGCATTTTGATTCTTTCCTTTTGGAGCTCAAACACACGAGCGTGGCCTTAAATGGGATTGCTTCTTAGCCTGGCATTATGAAGTTGTCTCTTTTTGGTTTAGATCTCCCTGAAGTGCGTAGGATGTTAGAAATACGGAGTATTGCTCTGTACTCGCTTTGTATCTTAAAGGCAGTTAGCACATAGTTTATTTGCAGAGAATATACACAGGTCATCCAAGAAGCTTCAGCAGGTAACAAGCAAGAGTTGTGCCGTTAAAAATGTCAACAACCCTTATTCTGCTGCCATCTTCTCAGCAGCAGCAATGCGCTGCTGGTGTCTTAGGTTCTACTCCCCAGACACGCAACTCAGAAGAAGGAGATTCTGTTACAGCTTTTCTTCACTGGTTTTTCAGGGCTGTGCAAATGACGTCACACAATGGCCCAAGGCTTTTGGGGACAGACTAGACTAGAAACCATCACACTTATTCCCATGTCTTGCAGTCAGTTAGACAAGGCAGTTTCCAAAACACCATGGCGGTCGAAGCACGAGAGGCATCCTAAATGTTGAAAATCTTGGTCGTGTTTTGAGCATTTTTAACGGTTAAGAAGATATTATCTGCGGAGAGATTAATGACCAATAAGTAAACTATGTTGGATCCAGGCTTGCAGAATGCAGTTTAACTGCTTTAGGTTTCAGCACACTCATTTAATTACTGGGTTACTGAATGTTTTCCCTGCTCTGGGGGGGAATGTGTGCATGTGTGTAGGGGAAATGTGTACGTTTGTACAAAGAACTGTGAGTTTGGGGGTACTGTCTTCATGTTGCCTAAACAATCCCACTTTAGATTACCCTCTGCCTTAATTTCCTTTCAAGAGGATTGTAGATAGGTCTTACTATCACTTACACTCGATTACTTCAGTGTTCACTTCCCCTATGTGATTTAACATGCACAAGCTTAATTATTCTTTTCTGGCCTAGGGAGAGATTTCCTTCCAATAATTACCTTCACTGCCCTTTACCCTTCTGCACATTAGTTTGTTTGGAGAAATGTAGTTGCTCGGTAATCAACTCCAAACAAGGCAGTGCCTCGAGCTGTCTTGGAAACATAATTTATACCTTTTATGTAGCATGTTAAGCTTCAGTTTGCTGAAACTCAACTACTAGATGTACTGAACTAGCAAGCTCTAAACATTTCTCCCTTAACTAAAGGCAGTCTGAGTTCAGCAGAAAAGCACTACTTTACACTGCACTTTGATACTGTAGTGGGGCAATACAGGCAAAAAGGAAAGGACATGTAAGTTAGCAAATAACATCCATTAATCCAACCATTTCTTTCTACTAGCAACTGTTGTTTAGTCATACACTATTTAAATGTCAAAAGAGAATGACTCCTTATGAGATGAACGTGATGCAATGCTGCCAGACTGATTGCTCCTGTGATAGCAAAGAAATGCATATTTAATCTTGTGAAAATTTCTCAGGATTAGATCGTTCTGATTGCTCCTCATACTGTCCTTGCTAATACCGTAGTATGGGTGAAAGAAAAGAAAATATGAATAGTGCAGACCAACAGGAATAAAATGCGTAAGTTCTGTGTTAAAATCTTTTTTATTTTAATTCAGCGGTAGCTAGAGGAGGTATGACTGATCCATTTCTTGGAATGGGTGGTACAGAATTAACTGTAAAAGCTTTGTCTTTTGCAACTTATATTAGTCTGTATGCTATACAAAATACAGTCTGATATGTCAAAGGGATGGGGATGCTTCCTTCTCTGCCATGTTTACTGTAAATAGTCCTTACATTATTATAACTATTTTGTGGTAAATATAATGAAAAATAGCAAAAAGTTCCATTTGTCTTGGACCTCTGAGTATTTAGTGCTCTTACAGAGGTGGAATAATTATTTAACTCTACTATGAACTGCACAGTAAGTAAATATATTTGTAAAATTAACTGTATTCAAGTATGTGGAAAAAATCAACTGTTTTGAACATGACAAAGCTATGTATGTTTTTAAATTACACAGCCTTCTTCATTATATCCTGATATTTCTTTAAACACAGACAAAAAGTGATCATGTTTTGAATGTTTTCTCACCTTTTATTTTAAGGTAGTCTCCTAAAGCTCTAATCTCTGATGCATTACGGGATTACTTGTCCCTCAACTAAAAGTTAAATTACTACATCTGCTTTATACTTTCCAGATTTGGTAGCGAATATAAGACGTGTTGGTATTTATTGTGAGATCTGACACCATAACTGCAGAGCACTACTTTCTGATAGTTTAAATATTGATGTTAATAGGTGTATGTTATTAAAAATGAAAAGAGGATATGGTTTGCCAGTTTCAATAAAAGCATTTTCACCCTCTCAACTTTCAAAGAATCACAGGAGTTGGAAGGGACCTCTGGAGATCATCTCATCCAACCCCCCTGCCAGAGCAGGGTCACCTACAGCAGGTTGCACAAGATGGCATCCAGGTGGGTTTGGAATGTCTCCAGAGTCGGAGACTCTACCACCTCTCTGGGCAGCCTGTTCCAGTGCTCTGCCACCCTCAAAGTCAAGAAGTTCCTCTTCATGCTGAGATGGAACTTCCTATGGTCAAGTTTGTGCCCATTACCTCTTGTCCTATCACTGGGCACCACTGAAAAAAAGACTGGTCCCATCCTCCCGGCACCCTCTCTTTAAGTATTTGTAAGCATTGATGAGATCCTCCCTCAGTCTTCTCTTCTCCAGACTGAAAAGACCCAAGTCCCTCAGCCTTTCCTCATAAGAAGGATGTTCCAGTCCCCTAATCATCTTCGTAGTCCTTTGCTGTACCCTCTCCAGCAGTTCCCTGTCCTTCTTGACCCGAGGAGCCCAGAACTGGACACAGGACTCCAGGTGCGGCCTCACCAGGGCAGAGTAGAGGGGGAGGATAACCTCCCGTGACCTGCTTGCCACACACCTCTTGATGCACCCCAGGATGCCATTGGCCTTCTTGGCCACAAGGGCACATTGCTGCCTCATGGTCATCCTGTTGTCCACCAGGACTCCCAGGTCCCTTGCCACAGAGCTGCTCTCCAGCAGGTCAGCCCCTAACCTGTACTGGTGCATGGGGTTACTCCTCCCCCGGTACAGGACCCTACACTTGCCTTTCTTGAACTTCATGAGGTTTCTCTCAGGGGGGTTAATTTTTTTTTAATAGTATCTTCACAATTTTGCTGGTGGTAGATTGGAAAAATTGATGTGTTAATGGTAGTAAATGATGAAGTTGGTAACGAGGAAAACAGTGTCAGTAGCACTAAGGTGTCTGTATTAGGGGCAGGTTTTGAGCTGCATGGCAAGTTTTACTTGCCCCGGTTTACTGATTCAGTAAAACCCTTAGTCTTTCAAGGCAGAAGAAACCGGACTTCTTTGAAACAAATGAGAACAAGAAAAACCAGATCTCTTTATTAATGGAGCTTGGGAGGGATATTCTTTGTCCACCTTGCGTTCATTACAGTTGTCTTCACTGCAGCATAGGTTTATACATTAAAAAGGAATTTACATAGACCAGTGGCCTTTAGGTAAGAGCTAGACTGTATTTCCTTGCCTATATGATAGCTATGAGGAATTAAAAATATGCCCATGTTTGTTGTGTGGAGATAGCCAAGGAGACAAGGGTTCACAAGCCCCATTTTTCTCTTGGAGTTCATCTGTAAAATGCGTGTTGCTGGAAAGATGCATGTGCTATTTCTGTCTACGGGCAGGCTAGAAATACGGACGGATTACTTGATTGCCTTCTTTGACTAGCTTGCTTTTCCATCACGCATGCATTAGATGTGTTTATATAAAAAATTGATCCTACGTACATGATTAAACTTGACGAGCCTTAATCTCTGTTGCTAAGAGTGTGGGCTGGATAGTTAATGTGGTAGGTCTTTGTTTTTCATGTAAATACTTGTAATGTTCTGTTTGCATTAAGTATGCTGGTTTTTTTCCTTGACAGTGTAGTGATTAAAATCTACTCAGTTTTAAATAGGTGTAGTCATGTAAATACTGAGAACAGAGTTAAACTGAAGAGAGAACTTAGCTTTTTCAAGAAAATTACTAGTAATAAGTGCTTCTTGGACCTCTTATTTATAATGGCAAGTGATGGCCGTCAGGTTTTTTGGCCGAGAATTTCTGTGGAAGGTTTCATTTGCTTGTATACATTTTCCTTAAAAATTAGGAAACGTGCTAATTTTTTATTGGTTTATAGTCTTGCTTCAGCAATGGTAAGTAGTATTATTTTTATTCATGTTAGGGCAGAATTTGGAAGTCCAGAGCCATACTACTAAATTTGGTTAGCACAACTATCCGGTTTGGGATGCGATTCCTAGCCAACAAAGTCGTGCTGGTGAGCGTCTCTGATGTCTGGACAGTTTTTTGAGGGGCTTGTTTGGATTTTGGGTGTGGGTTTTGTTTTTTTTGTTTTGTTTGTTGTTTTATTTTGTTTGTTTGTTTAAGACCATAGCAGTTGAGGTACTGAGATCCACCAGTCCTGAACGTTGGCCGTGCAACTAGTGAGAGGGAAGCCTTACCCTTGGCTCGTGTGATTTGGAGCTGTGTCTGGGGCTTTGGGAGGTGTGGGAGGGGCTGGGTCTTGTTTTACATTCTACTGCAGTGGTATATTTTCACATTATATTGCAGTCTTGTGAGATTTTTGTCAGCACGCTATGAATTTGGATTGTAGCTGATGCATTGGATGCACTTAGGATGACATTTGCTGCTCGTTTTCACAATTTAAATTACTTTTCTTGCTCTTTGCTGCTGGAGGGGAGTCCCTCCTGAACTGCTGTGGTAAATAATCACAGAACTTGTCAATAACAGAACTTGAGAGCAAACTCCTGCTTGATCGATGTTGAAGCTCTGTCAGGGTCAGTGATACAGCACGTTCTGATAAAGGCTTGTGAACGGGCTTTCCAAAAATGTGTCCTTGGAGTTAGGCCTTCAAAACCAAGTCATGCAGACATTGTCTTTTTTTTTTTTTTTTCCTGTTAGTACGGTTACATCATATTTTCTTGTAGTGTCAGGAAACGGGAACGCCATGTAGGACAGGGTATAGTCATGTATTATTTGTTGGGGCCTTAATTCAGTGGTCTAAGGTGAGACTAGAAGAGATTTTGGTGTATAGGCAGTCTGATTTTTGAAATTTTTTTGAATATTTTTTGCCTAAGTAGGCGGTCTGATTTTTTTGAAAAGCAAAGTCAATGACTACTGCTGCTAGATTACCGTTCCTGAAAGGCAAGTTACTTCCTTGGCTATGTGAATACAGATACAAGCAGCTCTTTGGTATATTTAAACAAAAAAAAAATGTAAAAAAGGTCTAAGCTGATTTATACCCAGTTGCATTTTGCCTGGATGCATGCAGTCTTTATAGCAAGGCGCGCTTGTTAAGGAATGCCTGCTGGATACGTAGGTAGTGTAGAGAGGAGGATTTTAAACCATTGCTTTTTGTGTTCGCTCAGTTTGGTGTTAGTAATAAAAACGTCTTTGTTCTGTTCTCCCTCCGTGTTGTGTGGGGTTTGTCAGTCATAAAAAGGCTATTCCCATTTTCTTGCAGGGGAGAGAGCGTTTTGGAGATTACCAGAGCCTCAGCCTGTGGTTCTTTGACATGAAAAATACCCTCCGCTAATGATTTTGGTAGTTTTTGGCTGCACCTTCCATTGCTGGGCCAGTCTCCCCGGGAGGCGAGGCTGCCCGTATGCCGCCTTTCACGGGATAAGGGAATTCAGGAGACACTGGGGAGGGCCGGCAGCAGGCTGGAGGGCTGGACCCTCGCTGACCGGGTGGTGGCTTTGTTGGGTGGTGGATGTACCTGGTGCTCCCCGTTCACCCCTGCACCCTTCACCCCACGCACCCTGCAACAACCAGCCCCTGCGTCAGCCTGCCGCTCGGGCTGGTTTGCAGTGGGGAAGGACGAGACGACTAGGTTACCCCAAATTGCGCCCACGAGGATGCTATTGCAATGGTGTTTTCTTAAAGCTGTTTTGTTTCCTGTTTGCGGCGGGAAGTCCTTCAAGAAAAGGGCTGCTGTAGTTTGCTCTAATATTGTGAGTTTCTACAGCGTTTCTGTTAAGCAGAGACTGCCCACGCTGCTGAAAAGCAGAGGTAGTCCTCAAATGTCCTGATTAGTATACAAACGTGGGTATTACATCAGTTCGGCTGTAAACGATGGAGTACAGATTACCTTTGCATATATTAAATGCAAGCAGATATTTAATTGTACGCGAGGCCGCTAAACCCAGTGGGGTATATACCTTAGCCTTCACAAGCCCTAATTTTCGGACAATGCCAGTGCGTCATGTGCAGTCTCAACAAATTAGTTCTCTGCGTTACCCGGTCCTTCCTCAGCTGCCTCCTTCAGGATGCCCAGGGATGTTCCATCAACATACGTTGTTCCACTTGCCTTGGCTTTGGGAGCTGCTGGCTTGGGATGGATTTGGGCGAGCCGTTGCAGTTATGCCAGATTTATGACGCCCTGTATGTATTTATTTTCTTGACGTAGCAAGGGATGTAACAGCACAGAGCGGGCACAGGAAGCTTGAACTTCTTTTTATTGACGATAATATTTAAAAGCTAAAATGTAACAGTATTTCAGTTGTGAATACATGGAAATTGTGTGTACTGCTTAATGTGTTTCAGAAATCCCTGTTACTTTTCTTCCTTAAATACAAGAAAACAGGCGTGTAATGCCTCATTGAAAGAAGCCTGTAGGGGTGCTTTGTGAGGGTCTTAATTAAGGGCTTTGAAAGACTAAACAAAAGGAAAAAGAAAATGCTACAGGGTTATTGTTATTCCAGCCCATTGGCTCAGCGAGCTGACCATCCATTGGTGCCTTCTGTCCATTTGGGAGCTGAATGACACTTTTGTTCGTGGTTAACAGAGGTGAAAGAAGCCAATTATTGGCTGTCTTTTCCACAGAGCAGCTGCAGACGGATTTCACTGCAGGCAAATATGGACTTTTCTGCCACAAGGATGGTTGTGATGACAGTTATTTTTGTGGAATTGTATGAAAGAAAACAGATTTCCCCCCCTTCCCCCCCTCCCTCCAGTGACTTGTGTAGATGTTTATTGAAAACTACTGTGAATATGCTGGCGTGGAATGGGAATGTGTGAAGGGCTGGATTCCCCACGCTAACAACGTACTTGGCTTTTTCTCTGGGTGTGTGAGAGCGCGAGGTTTTTTTGGTTTTCTTTTTCTCCTCTTATTTTCTTTTTTTCCTTTGCAATTGCAGTTAGTTTTAACTATAGGGTTTTTTCTAATTGGTGTGCAGTGTGCATTAACCCTCTTATGGCTGCCAGCTCAGACTACGCTGGCTGCTTTGTCTGCTGTAGTGACAGAGGGGCAACCTCTGCAGGTTAGCAGGAAGCCCTGCAATGGAAAAATAAGTGTCTGTGTGACATTTGGGACCTCAGAAAGTGTCTCTGTGTCTGAAACTTGCCATGCCCTATCCCACATCGGTTGGTTAGTCCGCTACATAATAAAATCTTTTCCTACAACTCTTGCTTTTAAAATTCAAAATGTATTCCTTTCCCCCCAGATTTTCTTTGTTTGAGCCTCCAGTTGTAGTTTAAATACGTGAAAAGGCTCAAATGATGAAGAAGCAGGTTCACCAACTGGTTTGATTCGGGAGAAGTCCCCTCCGGTTTGGGGCAAATTTTGAGTAAGGACCCATGTCTCAGAGTTGATCCATCTCAGTTTGTTACGTTGGAAGACTTCTCTGCACGTTAGCTGCTCAGGAGGCCTGTCGGTTGTTGTGGGAGCTTCCTTGTGGTGGCCTCTTTGTGTAGCCATCTAAAATCTGCATTGAGGCATAGTTCATAATAATAGTATTAAAAAAAAAAAAAAAGGCACTGTTCCTTATCGTATGTGGCTTTTTGCTCCAGGTGAAAGGAGAGTCTGCCTTTTGTTCTCCGACCTTCGGAGGTGGAAGTGCTATGAGGACATTCCTCCTCCCATCTCTTGGTGCATAAAGAGGACTTTCTGTGCTTTTGGTTGGTTTCTCTTCATCCAGACTGATTATGTTCCTTTACAGATTTTTTTTTACTGGATGGCTTGTTACCTGCAGATGTGACTGCTCCTGCCAGTTTCCACTATATTGATGGAAGTTGATCTTGCTCCCCTTGGGCTTAATGTGGTTCAGGCAGCCTTGCTTGAGGCTCTCAAACCGTCTGAGGATGCGGCTCTGTGGGCACTTCTCATCAGTTGGCCGGTGTCAGCAGTAGGGCCGTACCTCTGCCAAGTCCCCAAGATGCGTACCTGCGCAGCACTGTGAAGTTGCCTACGCCACGCTGGCAGCAATGGCTGCGTGCGCAGAGGTATTGGCAGTGACAAGGGTGACCGTCTCTTGGGCTTGGGGACCTGGCTGGCCTGTTGGAGGGAGCGAGCAGCCCGACTCTTGGGGAAGGAACATCCTGCAATCTGATGTTCCAGCAAAGGGAGGTCTCTGGGGTGCGAGACCCTCCTCTGCCTGGTGGGAGGCTGGGAGAGAAGGCGTTGTCCCAGAGTTACTTGCAGAAGTAGAACTAGTCTGTTTGTCTTCTGGGGGAGAGGACCAGTTGGTGGCCAGATTTGGAAAGCAATAGAGAAATGACTTGCCTCTCCCCGCCCCCCTCCCCATAGCTCTAGCTAGTTTTTTACTGCAGACTTTGGGGGAGAATACCCACCGTTCTGTATATGCACACCACAGGTGCTGCTGTCGCTGTGTAGATGTTGAATTTTGGTGCGTATTATGTTGCTTTAAGATGACAGCAAATGCAGATTGGAGAGGCATGGGCAACAAAAGCTACACAACTTTGACCACCAAGGAAAGAGTTGTGTTTTTTTTCACAAGGCAAAACATACATCAAGTTTTGCTTCATGAACTAATTAGCTCAGTGATAAGTCACATAAGAATGAGAATTCCTGACACTTTCATTATACAGGAAGAAATAAAATTGGTTTTGAATACTTCCTTGATGTCCCTTGTCCAGTCCTGTACTGTTGAAGTACAAGCTGAACCCATAGCTCTTCTCCAAGAGTGTCCTAGCAGACATTTTGTGCAGCTTTCATTTCTGTTCATGTCTTAAGGTTCACTGGAAGGTAAGGTGAGTGCTCAGCGTGTGTCTTCCTGCGTGTAAGGGACTTGGCCATACATCTGAAACAAATCAAGAGGAGGAATGTAGCTGAAACCAGTATAACCCGAAAGGATGGGAAACTCATATGAAGCTAGTGAGGCTGTTTGGATTCTTGTCTTTCACTACACGTCTTGTCAATAGGCAGCGACCCTCGCTTTACCTTTTGCTGAAGGTACTGTTTCCCGAGTGAAACACAAGGGTTGTATGTTAGCACGTGTTAACCTGCCATGTGGGAAACTTCAGAAGACTTCAGGCAGACTTTAATCCTTCAAATGTTATAAAGTGGCAAATACTCTTCTCTTAAAGTACTGTGTGATAATTGATGATCAAGAATTTCCAAAACCTGAGTTTTACATCTTATCAAAACTGCTCATGCTTCATCAGCTGCTTTAAGATGCCTTGAAAAATGCTATGTAAAAGCATGTTTGGTTCTATAACGGCCATTCCAGGTGCTGCCATGAAATCTATTTTGACACTAGAAAGCTGTACTGTGTGCTTTTAGTTTTCCCACAGTATATAGATAATTATAGTGCTGTATTGCAGAAAAAGTTTGGGTTTTTTTTTCCCAGAAATAATTTTTAGTTACATGTTATATGTAAGTGGAAAAAAAATCTTAAATGCTAAAGCTGTTGTATATAGGTTTGGACTGATTGAGATGTTTACATTTTATCTTCTGGCTTCGTCGTATCAGTGACTGTGTTCGTACACCAATTTTGTTTTGCTTTTTTGCTTTTAGCTTTCTAAAAATGTAGGGCTTACCCAGACTTTTTAGGCTCAAGTTGCTTTCTAAACATTGGGTGGGACGGACTAGGAGACCAAAATAAACCAGAAGAAAATGAATAAAATTCAAAGTACTTAGAGTTACTAAAGTTGGCATTTTGATGAAATTGGATTTGTAGCTGTTCATGTTCTCTTTTTGCAACAGAGCAAAAACACAGAGTGAAAATGCAGCAGAAGATTTTTATGTGAGTATGTGCATGTAATGGTAGCGCTGCTTTTCTATCACTGTAAACAGATTTAAGTGCCGGGCTCTGTCCGGACAGCTCAGAAACATTGGTAGCTTTATCCTCCCCCTTCCTCTCAGAGATGCAGAAAAGATTATTCTCCTTTGAATCTGGGGTTTGGGAAGGGGAAGCAACCTGTCCAAACCCACAAAATGAGTCTGTGCTGGGCCAAGGAACTCAACCTCGGCGGATCTGTGTCCGGAGTTGTAATGGGGAGCTTTTGGTGTGAAATGTTTGTTGTTGTAAATACTGTGTTGCTAGGTGGAGCGACATGTGGTGTCCTTGGAGTCCAAAGGGTGAGCGTGGCTCCCTATGCCCCTCTTGAGGCTGTTTAAATTTTATGGAATTGCCCTTGAAGCTGTTAAATGGAATGAAACATGCCTTGTAGGTGTTTGTGGGTACGCAGCAAGGACCTGAGACTAGGGGGGGGAACCCAGATCTCATGAAACTGGTTTGATTACATAGTTTGATGATGTTCCTAGTGTTTCAGCAATGGTTGTTCACAGAAGTTTTTGATAAGGGAAAAAATGCTTGAGAACTTCCTCAATAGTAATGAACAAAACCTTGGCTTGGTCACACATGAAGTGTCTGTGTCGGGTTTAGTAATGTGTACTTTAAATTAAAACTCAGATACGACTCTAACCCGGGGCTGACTTAACTCATTAAAAGAAAATCAGAGTACCTTAAAAATGGCATAGTTACCTTGGTGGATGGTGGTTCAACATGACGCTGCGATAGTGAGGACGATTGTTGCAACTGGCAATTCTGCCCTATTTTAACTTGGTTGCAAACATAGTGTTAAACTTTATTTACTTAAAAGATGACAAATACATTTTTGTACAACTCCTTTAGGGAATCTGGTGTTGATTTCATTGAAGGTGTAGCTACATGTTAACGTTTCCTTTTGGTGCAAAGTTACCACTGACCCCTTCAGTACCTTTCCTCATTCCTATTACCGTTTCAGTTTGCTGCCCCGTAATTGTGCTGATACAGCTCTCTCTAAGGCCATGGTATGTAGAGGACTGCTAACCCCATGTGATTAAAAAAACAAAACAAAACAAAAAAACAGAACTGCTTTTGTTTAAATCCAGATTATTATGAAGATCGTAAACAGTCCCACCATGGAGGTGGAAAGTGTTGGGAATATAAGCCAATTTTCTTCATCAGAAAGAAAACACATTGTGCATCTACGCCCTGGAGGGTGTAGTAGGTTGAAGCCTTAAGCATGTAACCTGTTGCTGCATTCTCCTTTTCCCTTCATGTGTGAAGACCTATGGATTAAAAAAAAAA
>VYXH01006860.1:0-24241 GCA_013397275.1 Burhinus bistriatus | reverse complement strand
AAAAAAAAAAAAACCCCACCAAACCCTTCTGCTTAAGTTTACTGGCTTTTGCAAATAATCTTGAGCCTTGCCAAAAATGATGGTTGTGATGAATGGTTTTAGACGCCCGTGTTCGGGCTAAGATGATCACAGGTTCAAGCCCCTTACCTGGAGAGTTGTTATTCTAGCCAGTTTACTGGGACTGTTGTTAAGCGAGATGAAGGCATTAAAGTATTCCTCATAGTTTCACGTATCTGGAAGACATGTCGGTGAAATACAAAAGTATCGCTAACAGGAGGACAGCATTTTGAACACTTCCACCTAAAGGCTCCACCGCCAGGTTTACAACTTGCCTTAGCATTGCCTGTAGCCCCAGCCGACCTGTCTGGAGGCAGGAGACAAGCTGGATAAAGTGCAGAAGACGTGCAGTTGGCATAAAAGAATTACATTGCTGAGGCTGGATCCCCCTCAACAACTCCTGCGCTGGTTGCAGGGCGTGATGACCCTGCCTGGCAAAGATGCTTTGCAGCGGTCCTTTGGAAAATGTTGGTCCTTACAGATTTTAACTGCTGCTGCTCTGCTGAAGTCCCCCTGTTGTCTGTGTTACCTCAAGCGGCTGTGAATCCAAGGGGATTATCACCAAATACTCATAATGACTTTTCCAACGCCTTAATCTGTAGTTACTATCGGAGTCTTGGATGACCGTGTTACTTTTTATAAATGATTTTTAAAAACTTTCAAGTCGGAGGGTAGCTGTGGTGTAACCACACTGAGGGCTTCCCTACCAGGAGTTTGGGTGGTAGCAGGACATGCGAGGTTGGTTACAGATGAGGGACGTGGATGGTCCGAGTTCCCGCTCGGTTTTGTCCATGGACTTCTTCACGGTCTTGCACAGGTTGGTTATTCGCATTTTGTGATGGATATCCATGGGTATAGAAGGTGTATCTCGGCACAGGCTTGTCCTCAAACTGCTTGACTAGTGTACCTGTCACACCTGCAGCCTGGTTTTTTTTTTTTTTGTACTCAATTCCCTGGCGTTACTTTATTCCGGAGATTAAATAATTATATCACCATGAATAATGCATAATTTTACTGTCTGCTATAAATAATCTCTATCCATGTGAGGAAAATACCCTTGCACTGAAAGACATTTTGTTTCCTCCTCCAGTTTACAATGAGCCCTTCCTTCAGCCCGTAGTCCGCACCAAACGTGTGGCTCTTAAAAATTAACCGAAGAGCATGTTAACTTGCGCTATATTCCTATTCCAGGATACGATCTCTTTCATAATAATGCAATGGAATTTTTTTCTGGGTTAATTCCCCACCATGTGTCAACATAGGCCATTAACCGTATGTGTGATTGCTTAATGGCTGGCCTGCAGTGACTCAAATACCAGTTCAAAATAGGTCTTTGCATACAAGTATTGTTCTCTCTAAGATCTTGATGATGGCTTGATTGGCACATGAATAGGGTACATTAGAGCTAGTTACTGTGTCTGAAAGAAAGCTAAGACATCGTGTTGGAAGGAAAAAAAAAAAACAAACCGACCCAACCTAAAACAGGTTGATGTGACATGGGAAGGAGGAGGCAGGAGAAATAACTTATAAATATGGTGAGGGAAAAGGAGATGTTACTTCTCTTGCAGGAACAGACCTGTCTGAAATCTTTCAGCCTTTCTGCAGCTGTCAGTGAAAACGTTGTAGGTCCTGCTTCAGCAAAATGCTAAAAGCTTAATGGAATCAACAGGATTTATATGCTTTTTTTTTTTTTTGTATTTGTACTGAAAAAGGGCCTCATCTACCCCTGTTTCCTGAAACTTCTGAATATCTCAATCCCCTCTAATAGCCAGGGTTGGTGGGTAGTCTGAAGTTTGATTGCTTCCATGGAAAAGCAGGTTAAGTGCTTCATCGCCACGTGAGCGGTCACACAAGACATTCCAGTTAGTCTGAGCCACAGAAAAGTGGATGGAAACATTGCATGTAAGCCACTTGCGGAGCTGTTAAGAGTGTAATTTCTTTCTGCCACTACCAAATGGAGTGAACATACACATCTAGCAGACAAGAAAACTGTCAGAACAGTCTTCTCTCCTGTTTCCCCGCTAGAAAAAAATAGGGAAAAATAAAGGTAATTCCTTTGATTTGAAAGGAACACGGTGGGTAGTAGCTGGGCATAGCTCATGAGAGCAGCACTGGGCAGCTGGAGGGGTTCCAGGCTCTGCTGGTGACTTTGGGCAGGTTACTTCGCCTCTGCCTGCCTGTTTTCCCTCCCATGCTGTTTGTCTTGTCCATTTAAGCAGCAAACCCTGTAGGTGAGGAGTGTCTCCAACTGTGTATTTGTACAGCGCCAATCACGTTGACATGTTGAACTAGGGCCCTTAGCTTCTTGTTGCAATACAAACAACAGATGATAAGACGTTGTGCTCATTAGAGAGATAGCATGGGTACTTAGGAAATGGCAAGTGTATTTGCTGGGTGGGAATGCAACCTGTGTCTTATTTAGCCAGTCACAGCAGATGTTGACTAAGGCTTTAAGTATTTGGCTATTTCCTTTCTTACAAGAATGTTTCCTAGAAGAAGTGGACAAGGAAACGCGCTCGTAAATGAAAAAATGGCATGGCTGATAGGCTTTTTGTGACTGCACAATGGGCTGTGAATGCAGAACAGGTTTCTGTGCTTTTTAAGTGTTGGAGGTCTCTGTGGTCATGTCAGAGGCAGCAGGACCATATTTAAGATTGTTGGGGAGAGATGGAATCACAAGGAGAAAAATCTACATTAGTGTGAAAATTGATTTCAAACCTTCCATTTTGTTCTATCAGTAGCAACTTTGCCCATGTTAAAAGGAAAGGTAGATGAAGATCAGAAGGAGAAAAACGTGTTGGGGCATGGCAGCAAGGATTGGAAGGTATGGGATAGTTACGACTGCGGAGTCCTGGCTGTTGGCATACCCAGAGGTGCCCTCGAGCTGGGCCCTTCCCACTGGGAGATGGGCAGTGGTAGCTGTGCAGACCTTGTCAGAAATTGGGAGAGTGTAAATTTTAAATACAATACCAATATCACATAATGGGGCATTGGTGTGCTATTACCATATAAATGTTAGCTAATAGTATAGGCTGAGGTAGCCAAACCTTGCAGTAATAGATGAAGGTAGTATATAAAAGGTAAGAAATTAATTACTTGGCGTATTACTTCAACTTTTTTTTTAAACTCAGACACCATTGCAAACTCCAACACTTTCCAAGTGTAGGCTCCTCTGTAAACATCATCTTTCCCTTGCCTGATACTTGTTTGCCTCCTGTTCGTGATTTCTAGCTGTTGGGGTTGGCATGTCTGCATGTAACAGATACCCTTGAATTTTAGCTGCACTCGCTGAATTCACAGTGCAGACAATTACGCTTCAAAGCAGTAGTTGTGAAGTGGTGTTTCTGGAAGAGGGTTGTTTGCTTCTTGTTATCGGGAAGATACAGTAAAACAACAAAAAAACCCCACACTTTTTTTCTTTTTAATTGAATGAATTTAATTAGAATTTCCTTGCTGATCGTCCAGGCTTTCTATGCTTTCGTTACATACCAAATATGATTAAGACGTGGGGCAGTATGAATGCAAACTCATTTACTCCGTCCCTTCGGTGGTTTTATGTTCATCCTGAAGGAACTGGCCAAATTGGGAAGCAGGTCTAAACCAGGGATGCAATTCAGCTCCTGGTCTCCCCCTGAGACTGGCTGCTGAGGTGTGTGATTTGGTTAAAAATTGCGTTGGTTTTCATCATGTGAGCGTGTTCCTACAGGGAGTTCGGCACCAAAGGTGTTTCTTCAAGACTGTAGTAGCACCGCAGTACAACTTAGATTGGTCTAACCTTGAGTTTCCCTGATTTCTCCTCTCCCCCCCCGCCCACCCTCCGCTCCAGCTCCTCTGCTGCTCCCTGCTGCCACACCACCAGGCAGTTCTCCTGGTTAATGCGGGTGTGACCTGGACCGAATTGGAAGCACTGACCATGGCCATGCAGCTACATATACTTCTGTCCCTTTCTTTTGGGTAATCGGCAAAGAATTGTTTGTCAGGTATACTAAGAGAATACCTGTTGCTTTGTCTTGATTTTCACCTCAGTGGCGTAATCAGGCCATTGTCCACGTATCAATGGTCCCAGTGGTAATGGGTGGCTAACTGTTGCCGAGTATTTTCCATCGTCATGTTGACTTGCATTTGCAATAACCTGGCTTATTTAACGTAGCTTCTAAAAATATTAACAGCTTTTCCTAGTACTACTGAAGCTGGATCAGGGTTACTACCTGGAGAATTTTACATAAGATTAAGACCTTTTACCTAATGGTTTTGTACAAGTAGGTAGGAGGGCTTTATTCAAATATAGATAGCTCTGCCTAAATCATTTTATAAGTGTTATAATTAAATAACTGAGTGGCAGAGGGCCCAGACCTTGGAAAAGACTGAATGGAGCCTACAGTATTACATGCTATTATCTATCAGCAAACAGGTTAAGCTTGCTCAGAGGGAGTATTTTATAGGATTTTAAAGGTGACTTGTTGAAACATGATCTTCTTTCCTTCAACAAACACTTCTCTCTCTCTCTCTCTCTCTTTCTCTCTTTCTCTCTCTCTCCCCCCCTCCCCCTTCCCTTCTAAACTTCAAAAAAGATAGAGGTTAGGTGGAGAGCCAAAAAGAAGTTAGCTATTAATTAAGTGCAGGGGAGCACAGGGGAGTATTTTGATTTTATTTTTTAAGCAGCCAATCTTGATTGGAATTGGCTGAGATCTAATTTTCCTTTTCTGTAACTAGATATTTCATGTTTATCCAGCTTAAGACTTTTTTTCCCGAAGTGGGGTCTTTTAGGTTGTTAGCATGCCTTCGGATGCAGGGTGCCAATGTGGTGGGAAGGTGCATGTGTCCCCAGTTCAGTGCAGATCCAAGTGTTGGTAGTCGAGGCTGCAACGCAAGATAGAAGCATAGCACTGGCGGCTCCTGTGAGTTTCACGAGACATGCCAACACACCAGAGCTGGGTAGTGAGGAGGGTTGCTTTGCCTAAAATGGGCACACCTTTTGGCTGGGGAGATGCAGTGAAGAATGGTAGGTTTTGTGGAGGAAAAAAAAAAAAAAAAGGCTGTTGTAGCTAAATGTCCCTCAATCCAGAGAGACTGGCATCATTTTCCTTTTCAATGCCCATCAGTGGTCGTTAGTTTACATTCTCTGCCTGTATCTTGGTCTAATTTATTTACCATTTTTGCCTGTCCTTTCTGTAGCCCTCTACAGGAAGGCTGTGTTTCCCATTTTGTGGTCTCTCTTTGTTGTTGCAGCTTTTCTTTTCCTGCAAGAATTACTGTCCCCCTCCTCTGTTTCCATCGTCTCTAGTCAGCTGTCCTTTCTAGCCAGAATCCCGCTCTGGCCATTGGCAAGAAAGACATTTAGGATAAATCTAACAAAGGTCAGGCTACTTCATGGTAAAGGCAGTACTTTAAAATGAGACAGAAAACGATCTGTGCCCTGCAGGAGATGCTGTGACATACTGTGTTTTATCTAATTCTCTTCTGCATGATACCACTGATGAAAGCTGTGGCTTAAGCCACTGTCTAAAGATAAGCAAGGGTTTCTTTTTTTAAAATGTGAGAGAATTAATAAGTTGCCATTCAAAATATGAAGTATTTCTGCTCATCCTGGAGCCTGGGGAAGCTTGACTTTGTTTGGTGGTAGAATAAAGAATCCTTTAAAAAACAAACAAACAAACAAACCCCAAAAAACAACAAACAAAACAAATCTCCTGCTTTACACAGAGAGGAGATGTGGTGCTGTGTGTTTTTACAGTGTCCGGCAAAGATGTTTTCCTCTCCCAAGTTAATTTATCTCATTTGATGCCCATTTTCAACCGAGGGAGTTTTTCATAGCTTTTAGTGTCCTTGCTGGTGAGTATATGTACAAGTAGTTTTAAAGACAGGTGTGTTTGTGTTAGGTGAAAGCAAGGGACTTCGCTAAACTAAGCTGGCAACGAAGAGGAGAGTAGTTGTCAGAATAACCTGAAGGGATCTACTGCAGCAGGCTGAAGAGAGCGAATGACTGCTGGAGTACTGTGGCTTGATTTTTCACGTTTGGCCTGTAAAAATTAGTCTCTGCACTACCTGGGATGGTGAAATAACACTGTCAGTAGGTTTCTTCAAGCTACTTGTTTTAGTTGTTTTGGGGTTTTTTTATCTTTTTTTTTTTTTTCTTTTTTCCTTTTCTGTAGAACCTTCCTGGAGGAAGGACAAAACTACTGACGGAGCGCGAGAGCCTTATTTATCGTTCAAACCTGCAGCCGCGGCAGCAATAGCACTGTGGGAGGGAGCACGGTTGTGTTTATATTCTGATGTTACATCTCTCCTACCTGAAATGGCGAAACTAGTTGTAACTGTAAGGCTGTGATTCATGTTATCCCCGAGATGCAGGCTCTTCTCGCTAAAGAGTTTACCACCTTCGGCTGCTCATCATTTGAGTTTCGATGCCAGCTCGTTGCCCGATCACGCCCTGACCTGCCTCGGTTAAAGTTGGTGAGCGAGCGGAGATTTAACCTGGCTGCTTAGTACAGATAAGCCCGGTTAATGGCTAACTGCTGAAAGGTGCAGATCTACCCCGGCTTCTCCTTCGTTTTCCTAACAAATACACGATGTGAAACCATGGCATTGCTGTCCTTGTCTTTTTCCTCTTAGAGCTGTTGTGTCTGTTTTGTGCTTCCCAGGGAAGATGTCCCAAATATAAGTATGGGGCTGAGTTTAACTTCAAGACAGAGCTGTAGGTTGCTGGGGCTGACAGATCCTACTGTGAAGTGATGAAAGAGCAAGAAATTTCAGATAAGCCTTTCCGATGTGGAGTCTGAACTTCAGTGTACCAGTGAAATTTAGGGCAAGTGTGGGGTTTTTTTTGTTGTTCTGTTTTGTGTTTTGGGTTTTTTTTTTGGCAGAGGTGGTGGTGGTGTGGTTTGGTGGCAATCGAAAGGTTTGTAGGTGGCGTGCTGTTTTTAGGGGACTTGCGTCTGGACGTAATAAACCGATCTAGAACGGCTCCTTCAGTGTAGTCCTGCCGAAATGAGGCATTAGGCAATGGCTGACGTCATCTTTCTGTTGTGTGATAGCATCATTCCCATGGATGCTGCTAGAGGTTGGGAAAGTACTATTAGGTTTTCATTTTCTTCGTTCTTAGAACTTTATTTTATATATTAGCACCTTAAATGAGCTCTGGGCTCATAGACCTGAGGTCTTTCCAGTAGAGGTGGAGGAGCGGGTAGAGTAGGGCAGCTTCTCCATGGAGATTTCTTTGACATATCCAAGGCCTGTTCTAATATTTTATCCTTATTACATGGGCAGCCTCCTTGATTCCTCATAGACTGATTTGTTTTTTGAGATTTTAGGTATAGTAAAATGCATTTTTTCTGAAACATAAAAGGACTAGAAACCTGGCAAGGGCTATTTTTGTTTTGGACAGTGGTTTTGGGGGGAATATTTGCCATTATTTTGCCATAATATATGGTGCTCGTCCATTTTTGTTGTAATTCTTCTATAAAGCATGTGTTATTAAAATTATCTTCTAAAGTAACTGGGCAAAGTTTTTGGACAGTAGTTACTAAGTAATTTCATTTTAGTGATATGGGTGTTTGCAAATATTGTTTGTAAATTCTTGCATTGAAGCTCATGAACTACTTAATATTTTATTACCAGCAAATAGTGCCAATGAACTCATTCTTTGACTGAGGATATTCTGTAGAGCAAAATGAAAAGAAAAAAATTATATATTTATATTTTTTTATATATATAAAAACACAAATGAATGATTTTGGCTACTATTCCTTGTGGTTTTTCCCTTCTATATTGGTTGCTTTTTTGCTGATAGTGTACTTCAGATAAGATCAGTGTGTTTTCACCTTCTTATCTCCTATGTTGAAACTTTATTTTTTCTAGCAGTTTTTCAGAGTCCGTCGATTGGTCAGGCATTGGCAATCAGTTTGTGTTTTCTGCAGCAAAACTTCTTTTACATAACGTTTTTAATTAAACAAAAATTGATTTAAAACTTGTATGGTGATCATTAAGAAACTTTGAAAGTTGGTGGCTTGATGTTCCGCAAAGTCTGCAAATCATTAGTATAAAGATTGACTTATTTGCTCAGTAGGAGTTACTATCACACGTAATGAAGGCAAATACAGAAACTAATAATTCCAGCTTTTTAGCAAGGCATCATGATAAGCAGTTCCTGAAGATTCACATGATAATGCTAAAGACAGAATTGCAATGGGTCTTTGTGCCTGTTTTCATTATAAATGCAGTTTTGCTGAAAATAAATTTCAGTAGAATTCATGGATATTGATGCTTCTCAAATCCTCATTATTAAGGTGTTCTCTTTCGTGCTTACATCCGAAGAGTCTACTCCCCATATTCAAATTGTAGATGCTAACACTTGGAGCTACAGGCAAAAAACATTCTTTGCTAATTTCAGATCCCAGGTAAAGCCGAAATTATGTAGAATTTGGATGTCGGCCATGCTGTATGTCTACGTGGTTTCCATTGACTTCATTTAGGATTGCATATGACACTTCTGAAAATCAGACATTTAGAGCTCTGTAAACTTCAAGACCATTGCTTTCAGATGGATGTGATTGTTTTCTTCTTCTGTCCTGAAGAGCTATTACGTAGTGCAACAAATGTGGTTGCAGTCAAAATCCTTGACAAAGCGATGTATTCATGAAGTGCTTTCTGATGATACGTACTGTTGACTTATTTTTACTACCACCATTTAATATGGTGTATATGATAACAGAGTTTTATATCACCTGGACAGTCTTTTGAGAGAGCTGTGGTTTTCTTGCACAGGTTACTGTTTCTTAGGATTCATGTAGGGTCTCCACTCCCCTCTTACCCTTCTGCCGTATTCATAAATGCATCCCAGTTGCTACTGGAAGGGGATGTGTAGTCCTCTGGAAAGGAGAGGGCTAGCCTGGATGTGTGAAACACATGTATTCGTGAGAATTTGAAAAATGTATACAGGGGGCAGGGAGAATAAAAGTTACAGTCTCCCATGGAGCAGACAGCTGACAATTCATGTATCTGATACTTTCATTTACTTTCCTTCACAAGAAGAAAAATGTCCTCTGCAGCAACTGCAGCATCTCGTGGTACCCAAGCTCCTGCTGAGATACAAAACACCTCTTAAAGCACGCGGGCTATAGAGTTCAGAAATAAATCATCTCTGGTTCAGCTCATTCTGGAGCTTAGTGAAGGAGTCTGTGTGCCATAGTGGATTTTCTTGGTTGTCTTTCACAATTGTGTTTGTTTTATATGTGCTGAACCTTATGCTGATCTCCATTGCTCTTGAGTTACGTTACTATACTCTTGACAGCTGCTGAGGAATAACTCCCTTGGTTTGCACTGGGGTATAAGGAATGAAGTTTTGGCCTGCTATTTAATAAACATTTAGTTTAAAGAAACAGTTGCATCTAGACTTACTCTAAGAGTGCAATGTTCGCATGTTTGGTGGCGGCTGGGGGCCTGTGCTGCTCCGGGCAGCGGGGCGGTCGCCACTTACTTGTTAATCTCAAGAGAAATTCACTGACATCAGTTGACATTGTCAACTGCTGTGGGGAGAAAAAAGTATTTTTTTTTTTTCCCCGGTAACTATGGGGTTTTTTTATATACTGCATTGTGTTGTCAGTATAAATAAGGAAACTTTTTTTAATGAGCTATGTTAGACATTATGGTCTGGCAACTGCAGGAATAACACAGGCACTCTTTGCAAAAAGTGGAAAAGTGGTTCAATTAGCTGCTGCAACATTTTTGGTAGGTTATATGGTACTGACATGGCATTTGGTTCGTCACAGCATGGAAGAAGGCACAAATGTCTCAAGACACCATTTCTTCAGAAGCATCACCAACCTCTCCGCATGCTCCTTGCTGCCCTTAGGGGCCTGACTCTGAACCTCCTAAGGTCAGCACCGAGTCCTGTCATGGGTGGGAGCCATGGAAGATAGTCTGAATGTGAAACTTCTTAATTTCTCAAGGGGGTTGGTTTTGCTGCTACAAAATAGTTCTTCAGGGATTTGTGCCCTTCCAGTATAGCAGGAGGAGTCTAAATTGACCTTTCTGTGCCTGATCAGAAGAAGACGTGGTAATTCCAGTTGAGGCAGATGTTTGAAAAATAGTGGTGACTATGGATGGGCTAAGAACGTCTGCCCCAGCAGTAGGCAAGGGCTTGTACTTTATTCCAAGGTCGAGCTTTTTAGGTGGCAAACAAAATCTGCTGTCCTGTATGCAGTCACCAGCCCATCAGTTCTTCATGCAGGAGCTTCAGTGGCACTTGTTGGCTGTCAGTGAGATGGAAGGGTTGGTTTTGTTTGTTTGCTTTTTACCTGAAATATAGGGGAAGGTGGCACACAGGTGCTAGAGAGCAATGTGTGGAAGACAGCAAGCAGAAGGAAGCTGGGACGGCTGTACTAATGAGTCTCACTGAATTACTCGTTAAACAACCAAACAGTAACCAAGTAAAAAGTAAGAACTTGGGTTATGTCATGAATTGTTAGGCAGTTATTAGTTTAATTATCAAACTGAATTGTTTTCATGCTACTTTTACTCGCATTGAGTAATAACTTGCTTTAGGACTGGATTATCTGCGATGGTTATGTAGGTGTGAACTGAGGTGATGGCACTAAGTTTGCCACTTTCTGCTCCTTCGGAAAGAAAAAAGCTGAACAGATCGGCATACCTATCATGTAAGCACTTGCTGCCGGCCTGTCTCTGCTCACGGACTGAGAATGAAATCTGCTTAAAACTATTACCTCGAGGACTTATATAGGTTTTGTAGGAAAAAAAAAAAAAAAGACTGTGGTAGAGCTAGGACATGTTTCTGCTATTACTGTCAGTTGTTCCAGAAGCCATGTTTGCCAGAAGCTCTTTATTAAAGTCCCAATGCATGTATTCTTTTTTTTTTTTTTAAAGACACTGTGGGATGAAAATTTGCGTGGTGGGTGGTCACAATCTTTTTTTTTTTTTAATTTTTTCATATGCTGTGGTTTTAGAATGGTCTTAATCATCTGTGTTAAAATTGTATGCATGTGTATGTTGGTAAAAATTAGTACTGGTGATAACAGTACTGTAGAGCCTCTTCCATACATACATACCCTGTAGTTTCACAGTAATTTTTTTGCTTAGAGGTGTCAGAAAACTTTATCAACTTTCCATTATATAGGTCTTTGCTGCGACTGGATTCTCAAATTACTATGCTTTGAAAGTTTAGCATGCAAATTTCTAGAAAGAGGTATTACTGTCTGGTGCTAGAATATTTTTTTTTTTTCTGTTTTTATACCATCTGATTACGCCTTCTTTTTCTCCTCCTCTTCTTCGAGTGTAAAAATCCCTTACTGTTTATTGATAAATCTGTATTTCTTTTTCTCCA
The DNA here is from genome assembly GCA_013397275.1 of Burhinus bistriatus. NCBI lineage: Eukaryota > Metazoa > Chordata > Aves > Charadriiformes > Burhinidae > Burhinus > Burhinus bistriatus. The sequence goes on along the minus strand of VYXH01006860.1, from coordinate 12,846 downwards.
GAGATATCAGCATGAATAACATAACAAGGCTACCAGAGGATGCGTTCAAGAACTTCCCCTACTTGGAAGAGCTGTAAGTATTTCACAGACATTAAAGTTTTGCTGCAACATGAGATGGTTGCGTAAAGTGGAAGGTGGGTGGGGAAATAGATGTTGAGTTGAGCTGCGAACAGAGAAAGCAATTATACTTAAAAAAAAAAAAAATCCTGTACATGTTTGGAAACCGGAACAATAAATGCTACTTACAAGGGACTTTTTACGGTAATTATTTTAATCATTGCTAGAGTGATGACACATACTAATTACAGTGTTATCCAAAGATAACACAAGAGGTGTGTAATTACCATTGTTTCCGAAGGAGCTATAGTATAGCTGTTGCATAAGTTCCATGAAATATGTGTTGTTTCATTACTGAGCAACTTGCTCCCATTGCCCCTGTAGGCTGCAGATGCAGAGCTCATAAGCCCATCCTGACCTACATCAGAAATTCAGGTTCTGTGGTACAGGGCTTCTTGTTCTTAGTTTCTCTGGCAGAAATTCTTTCTCGTTCCCATCTCCCGCTTCTCCCACTCTCTCTTTAGCTCTTTTTTTTTTTTTTAAGGTTTTACTTAGTTGGTACTTGGGACTTTTGGAATCCTTGAGCTGCACTAAGGCTCACGTGCCCAGTGTTTTGCAGAACTGTAGTCTTAACCGAGATGCCTTTGCAAAGTTGAAGCACCCTTTCACAGCATAGCCCTGAATTAGACTGGGTTTCAGAATCGATAAACAGGGATAAGGCTTTGACTTTCAATTGCTATTTTAGTAAGTACTATTATGTGACAGGTGACTTCTGTGTGCCTTAGTTTCCTTAGCTATGAAGAGAGGGTAATGGTTCAACCTTTGCCAGAAAGCGTTGAGAACTTCCAGTAATAAGGAATAGATAAGACAAAACCACCGCAATTTGCTTTGCTTCTCTTGCCTTTTCGGTGTCAAAGTAGCTTTTCTCGTATCAAAAAGCATTTAAAATACAAAGTAAGGCTGTCCTTATTTGTGGCTTTGGCTAGACTGGAACTACGAACACTGTGTTTAGAGATTTTTTAATAAATGCACCTTAGGGATAGAACAGCTTATTTCCCCAAAGAGACAAACTCTCATGAAGTAGGGAAACATTCTTCTGACTTTACACATGAGGAAATTGAAGCAAAGAATGAAAGCCATTTGTAGAAGGCAACAGGATAAATTAACCCCATAGCAAAAGAGCAGATAAAGCCCAGAACATTTTGACTCTGGTTAGCTGCTGTAACCACTACAACCACCGCACCTCACCGGAACAAGGATATTGGAAAATTGATAAGAGATGGATCACTTCCTCCTGAAGAAGGACTTGCGTTCCTGAAAGCTCCTCTGTTTTTCGTCCTTGCACTCCACCTACGCTGGTTGGTCTAATAAAGTGTTCTACCTCTCCTTACAATTTTGCTCTCTCTTATGTCCTGATAATGTAGCAGTTACCATTACTAATACACTTAAATAACTCCATTTTCCCCGGTTCTTAAGTAGTTTTGACTCGGGTCAGTACAATTGTGAAGCACAGTTGAGCTTATTTATGTCAGATGAATTGTGCATGATATCTTATTTCATGCTTAACAGGTTCTGATTTATTCCCTCTGAATTTAGGTGTTGCTTAAATTTGCAATATAGTCGAGAATGCTTCGTGAAGGAAAATAGATTTACCAGGATTTCAGATGGTGCATGTGTGTAATAGATACAATTTAAGAAAGGCTCTATGGCATGAGTAGTCAATTAAAAAAAAAAAAATAAAAAAGCCTGGGAAGGCTTGCTTGGCTTAGTGTATCTATCAGCCAACATTCCCTATGTGCTTTATAATACGTGCTGCTGTATGTCTGTATGTTTTGTTGGACTATATATGTAGTCCAGTTTTTTTCCAAATTTTTTATAGTCATATGTCACACCAGAAGTTGAAAAAACTAAACAATTCTGTTTTTCCAACTTCAGATAACTGTGGGAGACTTCATTTTTCCCCTATAAGTAATTAAGCAATAAAACCTAACTGGTGGGTGTGCATATTGTGTAACTTCCATAAACCCTGGGGTGTGTCAGGAGGTAAAGAGAAAAGGCAGAGCCTTCAGCCATCGTCTGTTGTGCTTATTACCTAAGAGCCATTTGCTCCGTATACCTCTTTGTCCCCCTAAATTCCAGCATTTCAGTTTGCAAAAAAATAGGCTAGCATTAAGCTCAGAATTGTATGTGAACACCCAGAAACTTTAAATCATTCCTAGCCTGCTTGCTTGATATATTAAAGCAACTGCTGGAAAAAAACCCAAACAAACCAAAGCCCAACAACTTTACAGTAAAAAAGATACTTGCTGAGTGTTTGGACATACTTGAATCAATCATAATTCCTTAGTACAATAGGAAAAAAATTGCAATTTTCATTTTATGTTCGAGGTACCTCCTACAGCTGCAGAGGTAGGAGAATCTCCGGAAAGATTAAAAAGAAAAACTCTCTCCAATTCAACAGCTGTCACGGGCGTGCAGAAAGACAGGAAAATGACCATGAGAACAGAGCCCTAAGTAGACAGTATCTGTGTACAGTACTGCTCAGTTGAAAACCATTGACTAAGACTTGGGAGTTGTTAGTAATGTTCTGCAGCAGCAGCCTGCTTTGAATTTGAAGCCTATTTGCAGATGCTCTGGCCATGCCCACCAGCAGTGAAATAGGGAAGGTTTCTTCCTTTTATTTAAAGACCTGGTTATGGTCATCCATGCACAAGTCAGCTCCAGGTTCCCTTGCTTCAGTTCACGTTCTTCCTGGAGGGAATATAATGAAGTAGATTCAAATGAAAGCAGCTTGCCTCCTTAGTAGAAATGACCAGCACCAGACACGATACATTTTTGCTTCATTCTGGCCATTCCTTTTTCTCCATGGGACAGGGTACAGAAATTTTTCGGTCTTTATTTTTGCTGGTTGTGGACAGTAAAAACCAAGCTGTCATACTTGCCAGCGTACAACCACAATTTTCCCTCTCCACTCTTAAGACGATTTTCAAACTGTCTTCCTGGCTTTTATTTATAGTTGAAGAGATCCAAATTCTGACTGCCAGGCACTAGCAAAGTTGCTTTTTCAGCACAGAAACCTGGGTGTGAGTCTCCATGCCAAAGAAAAAGAGACAGAGTTAAAGCAAAGTGATGTTGAAATCTGTGCACGAAGTGACTTTTCCATCTAGAACTTTTCCCAAGAATTACATGTCTAAAGCAGATGGAAATCCCACAAACTAATGGGAATGCAGTAAGTACCCGCACCACCACGGATTCTAGTAGCTCTTCATCCAGGAGACAGCCCCAAACACCTTTCTCTTTATACCATGCTTTAGCCCTGCTGTTTGTCAAATGCTCTCGGAGATTAGCCCCTGACAGAGTTAATTAATATTGCAAAATAGTATCACAGAATTTAATTGAATGTAAATGGGAGGCAATTAGATGTATTATGTAGGCAACTGAGTCTTACACAGTGCACGTACGAAGAGGATGGGATTAAAAAATGCAGTAGGAGCCATTTAAAATGGGGGTTGTCATTTCCTTAGTGCAGTGAATTATTTGGTAGTCTGGAGAGACTTCAGAGGATTGTTTTCGGAATCCTAAAATGAACACTAGCGAATAAAAGTGAAAGAAGCAGCATACCAGACTTGAAAAAGCTGGCTGCTCGATTAGAAGGTGCCTTCTATGTCACTGAAGGAGGAGCGACCTGGGTGCTTCGATGCATGCATCCCGTGCTGTTTTTAGATGTGCTGGGTTATCCGAGACACCCACACAAGACTGGCAGGTCTGGTGCAGTTGAGGCCAGGTGGAAGAGGACATCTGAAATGCCACTAAATGCCTGTGTTGGCCAACTGACTCACCTGCGAAGTATCAAATTTGCAGGTATAATCTGAGGTTTTTGTACCTTTGAGATAGCGTCCTACCTGAGTGTTACTCACGGGTACAAGCAAAGGGATTCCAACTTGTCCATGGGCAGAATCCACCCGTTGGGTTATGTGCTCCCCATGCCCCTCTTCACAGCCTCGTCATGCGTGTCACCGCATAGCACACTTATCATATGTCTGTAGGATTCTTGCACTATTTATAAATGTTACAAAAATTCTCCATCTCTGTGTAACTGATACCCATCTGGAAGTAATTTGCAAGTGATTGAAATGGCAATGGTCAGAGTCAGTGAGGAGCAGACCACCAAGGGTTTTGCCACATGAGTTAATGAAGTGTATTCTCCAGAAAATGTTAACGTAAATACGCTGCAGCCCTGAACTTGATATGGAAACTAAAAATCCTTGAAGAACTTGGCCACAGTTTTCTAACCACACCTTAAAATATTTATAGAAAGCTAGAGGAGGGAAATATAGTTAGATAATGGAGTGTTTTTAGAAAGCAGAAACCATTTTCCAGTGTGAATTTTTAACTAGAGCAGCCAGGCCATGTTATGTTTTGATGCACTTCTAAATGGTTGCAGTTCCTTCTAATATTTAAAGTTATCTAAAGTAGTCTGAAGGGTTTTAACTGTATGATTTCCGTTCACTGTATTTGTGAATGATCTGCTGGATTAATTAAAAAGGCACTCTCTCATGAAGGAAGGCAAATCAAGATTTTTATTTTTGGACAGTTTTTCAATCTGTCTTCAGCAACTCGAACCACTTGAATAAAGCAAAAGGCTCCTCGACTTAATGACCTTTTAACCTTGATTTGATTTCTACCCTTAACCTCTTAAAATGTTGTTGTCTTATTTGCCCCACACTGGTGGGAAAGGTTTAGATGATAAGGTTTTGGCTCTCTGGCTGTGGGTCCATGTGAGAGGCGGTAGGCAGGCAGAGGACAGCAAGCTGTCCTGCTGTCTGTCTGTCTGTAGGTCGCCTGCAACACAAGCACGTGGTTGTCCAAAGGCGAGCACTGGTCACCTCCCAACCGGTCAGTCTCAGGGCAGGTCTCTGACCTTCTCCAGCAAGAGTTAGGGAGGATGCTCTCTGATTGTTGGGGTTTTGAAGACCATATCATGCCCAGTAATACTGCAAGGAGAATAATCGCTCCTGAAGGCACCGAGAGACAGCAGTGCTCGATTACCATCCCAGTGTGTGCTGATGCCAAGGTCTGTGTTTCTGGTTTTTGTTCATACATGATATGAAACAGCCTCTCTTCTGTGATGCTACCCTGAGGTTTTTAATTTTTTTTTTAATCAGTCGAGGGCAAACTTTATTAAGGTTTTTTGTATAATAGCTGGTGAAAATGGTTGGCGAAATAAGGTGATAAAAGGAAGATGTAGATCAATAAAAGTTTTTTCTTTTCTGAAAGAGAATGCTAATCTGCTTTTTGAGAGATGAATAAACAGTGAGCAAGAGACAGCACATGTGCAGCTGTAATTTTTTAGGAAAAGAAATAGTACAACTGAGAATTTACTTGACTAATTATATCCATGCTGACTACAGCACTAAGAGATCTTGCTTAAACATCTCAAACCCCTCTCCCCCCCTCAGCCAGAGTCTCTGAACATGGCTTTTAATTGACAAAGTATATTTTAAGAACATAAGGATTAATTAAAATGCATACTGGCAGTGAAAATGAGGTGGTTTTGCCATAAGGTTGTAATCAGGAAGTATCTGCAAGGGAAATGTCTAGAGTTATTTTTCCTCTTGACTGCAGCTGAAGATGACCACCTGGCTGAAATGTCACAGCTGCTTGCTTTTGTAGTATCTATTTCAGTGTGTAATTTAGATGGTCCCCTTCCTTCTAATTTCTGCATCAGCACCAAGTTGTAGTATCCTTGGGGAGGGAGGGGGAGTGTCTGTCTTTTTTATTACTTTAGTTTTATGAATAAGGCATGTCTTGGAGTTCTGCCAAGGCCACCAAGGCTGAGCTGTTAGTTTGGGATGCAGTGTCTTTCCTCACCTGCCTGTGGAGCATTTGGTGGAAGGAGGTTTTTGACCTGCAGTGCTAGGTCTTTTAGAGTAGTATTTTCAAAGTAGTGTGCAAACATTGATGAGATAGTGCAATTCCTCTCCCTTTCATAAACATGGCTAGTCCCAGGATTTCTAGTGGGAAGCTGGAGACAAAGGGCTTGTTTCGAGTAGAAAAGGTAAGGATGAATCTTCATGAGAAAAGTCATCCCGATGCCTTGTGTTAGCTGATATGTGGTAGCTGAGGCTGTGGTTAAACATCCTCTTGTGAAACTAGCTGGTACGACTGGAGATGTTACCACCCTGTATCTGTCTATTCAGCCCCACCAGCAGAGGCTGAGGAACGAGCCGAGAGCTCGTTCAGCTGCCTTGTTATAAAGGCAGCCAGCGTAGACGTCCTCTTGTTGGTATTTCAAAAATAGCCGGCTGACGTTGGGTTGGAAGCCGATGAGTGCTCTTCATCCATCTGCCAGCTCTGAATATTTGAACAGCTGGAGGAGGTAATTTCCTCAGTTGCTCCAGCGTGAATTCCAAGAGGTAAAGTTCTAATGAAGAAAATGCAAGGAGTAGGTTTCACGTGTGGTAGCAAGTTAAGAACCTAAGCTTTGACTTGACCAGTTAGCATACATTAGAAACATTTGGTGCCTTGTGTGCGCTGGAGCTTTAGAAAGTGCGTCGGCGTGTTGTAACTTGCACCTTCAAATTCTAGTCAAGACAAACCTTTAGGCAAAGACTCCCAAGTAGAATTAACCACAGTCAGCTAAGATATTTTTAAACATCACCTACTTGGTCTGCCCTAGATGCTAAATGATGTTTAAAAACATGTTGGCCAACCCATGTTTAATTAATGTTTTCTTATCTATGCGAGTCCTAAATCAGTTTGATTCTGGATGAGTTTCAATCCTGCTGATACAAGAATAATATTTCTGTAGCTTGGAAGGTTCTCACTGTGCTTAACAGTTGCATATTTTTCCTGTTTGTGGGGACAGATGTTAGTAGGTTGAGTAAATTCCATTGTTTTTAGAAGATGAGGAAGTTTCTTTCCAGTTTCTGTTTCTGCATGTTAATTTAAAAACTGGCATGGTTGTGAATAAGGATCCCAAGACTGGGTATTCTGCTGCGAGTACTTTTAGAGGGAAACAAAACTTTTTCCTTATCTGTCGTCTTTGAGTTTGTCTTCAGCATTATTTTCGCATGCGCCACGCACACAGAAGCTGGCTTAGCTGAATGGCCTGGAGGCTGAACTTTGCGGTGTTGTGCTTCGAGACCCGTCTTACGAGCCTGAATTTATTTTGCTGCTTGAGCTGCCAGGTTGGAGCTGTCTGAACGTATTAACCAGATAAGAAACTTCTGGAGGCTGAGCAGTAGCCTCAGAAGCTCTTAGGCTGGGTCTCTCCAGGTAGGCTCCCCCAAACAGTGCTTGTACCATGCAATCCACCTCCTCTTTTTGGTTGCAGGAATTGGAGCGTAAGAGAAGAGACGTGTGTGCAAGCGAGCAGGCAGCCAGTTCCAGGCTTAAGCCTCAAGAAGAGTCGCAAAAGCCTTAGATACTCAGACAGAAAACAGAAAAAACCAAATCTTACATGTTGGCAGTAAATGCATTTTCCCTGTACGCTAAGAAAGTAGTTGACTGGTCTGAGTGCGTTCTGTCATCATAGTGTCTTGGTATGACACTGTATATTACCATGAGAAGACATGGTGAGGAATGAAATCATTCTTGCACCTTCTTTCCTTCCCTCCTCTTGGGTGGTTGTATTTTGGTATATTTTTTGTGAGCACTGAGATACTCTTGCCTAATGAGCGTTGGCAGATTTTTCCTGGCATAGAGGAACTTGTACTCATGTAAAGTTCTTTTCCTGCCCTTCTTATATAAAAGTAAATTCTAGATGATTCTGATAAAATATTTCCTTTTTTTTTTCAGCTGGGGGAAAGTTAACAGTTGACCTGAATCTGAAATAAAGAATCATACTGAAAAGTACTCCCATTTCTCTGAGCTCATTCATTGTGGAAATGTCTACAAAACCTGGGTCTTGCATTTACCCAGTGTGTATCTGAAGTGATTAGAAAACTGGTAACAGAGGTCTAATTGCCAAATACATGTAGATTTAAGCCACTTCCACATTTTGCAGCGTGACTTGCTATATGTGTGGTCATTTGAAAGATCCCATGCCTGGAAAGCCAATAAATGCCAGGGCAAGAAACAGGCAAATGGACAGATTGAAGCAACTTTGAGGATTTACTATCTCAACAGTCATTTTTTCACCCTCTCATGTCTAACCATGAATATATTTCATTATCTTGGAAACCTTCTAAGCATCCAAATAGCACTATCTACTAAAAGCATAAATCTGTAGTTGATTCAATTGTTGCATCCCAGCTGATCGAAACCGAGCTTTCATCTCTGTGTGTCTGCTTTACAGACTAGGTAAGTGAAATGTATTTATAGCTAGGAAGGAGCGTGCTGATGCTGGAGGAGCTCCTGTCAGTTCAGTGTAGCAGCCAATCTGCTGATCTGCACGGGCAGCAGAAAACCCATCTCCCTCGCGTGCCACTCTTCTGCGCTGACCTGTGATGAAGTTGGTATCAAATCCGTGGATCCCTCTCAGAGCGTCGGAGTCTTCTGAACTGGAGCTGTCAACCACAAATCCCGCCCTGCTTTCTCAGCAGCCAGCCCACTGCTGTGGAAGTCATTCCCATAGCACGGCTAAGTGCCCCTGATCTCTCAGCTTCCACAGTGAAAAGAAGGAGTTAATATTAGACATGGCTTTTTGAGGGGACGGAAAAAAGAAATAAAATCCTGAAAACCACCCACCTCCCCCCTACTCTGCCACTGAAGTATTTAAGTTTGGGCATCACAGTGAGGGACATGGAATGTTTGTTTCGGGTAGCCCTTCTCAAGTAAACATGATGGCGTCTCGTAATGATTGCTGTCTGTGCAGTGAGAAATTAGAGGGGAAATGGAAATCCAGAGTGGCAGAACCTGGCTCAGAATATGCAGGCTCACCCGAGTGCCTAGAGATGGCTATCGAAGGAAAGGTCTACCTGGCCTGCAGTAGAGCAAAGGAAAGTTATCATGACACAATGCAAGATGTGCAAAGGCAAATTAGGGAGAAGAAAGCGCATTTTCTACAATGTATTCTGCTTTCTGCTTTGGAAGTGAGAGGAATCAAAGTTGCTTACTGCAACAATTTGTCATTACTGCTGTAGACTAGGTGTTGCCAATTTTCAAGACAACACGATATTGTTGCTTATTTTTAAGACACATCTGTGTTAGAAAATTTGTCCAAACTTCTGGTTTTTGCTGAGAGAATACTATTTGGGACTACAAAGACAGCTTGCTTCAACAGCTCATACTGTATAATAATTGTTTTAGGTTATATGTGTTTCTTCTGGTGCATGTGGGCTCTACTTCAAGGAGGTCTTGCCCCAATACAGATACCGCTTGCAAATTGAATGATAAAGCATATATTGCATGGATGGGAATGCTTGCTTGCTTCAAAATCCATCATAAGTTATTTTCCTCTTAACAAGAAAAAAAATATAAATATTCTTTGATAGCCCATGAAGAACCATGTTTTGTCTTGCAGTGGGTGCTGGTGACTCTTGCTGACAATTGAACAGTAGAACTTAGGGACAGGCTTTAGACTTCTTTTAATCAATCAGTTTAGATTGCTTAGACATTCTCAATTTTTAGGCCAGGAATGCATTTCGAAAACAAGCTATTACCTTGAAGTTCGGTATACCTTTGAGAAGGCCGTAACTGCTAGAAAGGGAAGTCTGGGGATGAGAAGCGCCTACTCAGCTGGATGGAGTTGGTGCAGTTTCAGTGCTGGTTGTAGTTACAGGCTTCCCTTTTTCAGTCCTGATGTGTCTTGGCTTACATACTTACAATTTTATAAATAGTGGTGGGGGTTGTAGAATACTGAAACTACTGCAAGAAAAGGAGAAGGGGACAAATGCGTTTTCCATTACCAGAATAAAGTATCCATTTAGTTATGTTAAATTGGCGTGGAAGAATGGGAGCAATCTGTAGGTTATTGATTGGCTTCACAGCCGTGCAGCAGGCTGCAGCTGACAAAAGTCCCAAAGGGGCCGTTTGCTGATCACAGATAAGCAAAGTGAAGTTTAGTCTGGTGATACGGCTTCCATTTACCAGCCCGTCCCCTTCTGCAGCTGCCCAGCTTGGGTAGAAGCTGCCCGTACAGGCGTGTGCCCTCGCCGGGCTGGGCATCTTTGCACGGGGCAAGCGGTGAGCCCCTGGTATTTTCCTGGCAATGGCTGTACCTCTTGTGTAAAGCTTCAAACCTCGATGAATAAGTTGTAGCACATAACTATGCGTCATCTGTCAAGACAGCTCAGTTTCATTCCAAAGCGGCTGCTTTTCTGGAGTAAGTGGAACCTGAAGCTCTTTTCTTAGGTTTGAGAAAATTTAATCCATGATACCTAGCAAGTGTGTCTATAAGGCATTTTCAAAGGTTACTTCTGTTGCAGGAGAACGTGAAGTAAAATTCAAGTTTGTGTGGGAAGCACAAAGAACCTTGAAAAAAATTTGATGTTAGGGACAGGCATGTAAGGATGGCAGAATAGTTTGATATGACAGCGAAATAAAGTAAAGAAATTGTGAAAGTGCAAGTGGGGACGCAACAAAATATTTTCCAATGGGATGAAAATAGGTAGGTAAAAGTTGGAGAGCTAAAAGGATATGTTGAGTGGGTAGAGGGGCAGTGGTGGGTGCTCTGTAAGGGATGTGGAGGGTTCAGCCTTGACTAGATCTTGAATTAGGACTCTTGGGTCTTGCCAGAAGGCAGCTAGTGTAGAAATAAAAATAGTAAATAGAATGATTTGTTATGACATGTCCGGATTGCAGTCTGTGTCACTATCTGAATTTTCAGTGAGGAAGTAAGATTACAGTTGATCCATGGAAAAAGTAGCCAATGTATTGTTATCAGAGACAAGATGGACACATGAGGTTAGGAGGATCCCAGAATACCACCAAGAGGGGGGAAAAAACCCCATCAACCCACAGTAAAACCACTTTGTGTATGGGCTCGAGATCTTCAGAAGGACAGGAGGAGACCTAATTCTTTGCTTAAGTAACCTGAGGTTCACCACCATCTGGGATGCAGGAGAAGCAGAGAGGTTTCTAAGAAGTTTGTATTGCATCCTGTCAAAATGAGAGTGATGGTTTTAATTGTTACAGGCAAAAATGTATCCTTGGAGTATCCTCCGTGATTTTGGAGTGACACCAGTGATTAATTTGGCTTGGTTAACGTGCAGCCGGGTTGCCAGACTCATAATTGCAGAAGTTTTAATTTCCCAAAAGAGAGAAAACAGTCTTTGCTGCTTTCAGAAGAGTTTCAGTGCAAGAAACTATGCTTGCTGTGTACTCTGGGAATGAAGTACCATGGAAGGTTATTCCCCAGCCAAATTGCATCCTGATTTCCATAATAACAACAAGGTGTCCACTACATCTGGAGGTCATTTACTGTGTCACTTAGAATAATGATTAGAGGGTATTGCTCACCTGCCTATGACAGGATAGCGGAAGTATTTTGTCCTCCATATGTCCTACTCGATTATCCTGCTATGCTGGAATTGATTGTGTCTACTTGAATTTGTCCCAATTTTCAGAAATTTTGTCCCATTGAAACACTCAATTTTTTAAAAGTAAAACCAAAGGACTACAGTTTTCAGTACTAAGCATTTACAAGGAGATTGCCAACCTAGAAGAAAGGTACTAATGGGGTCACACGTTACAACTGTGATTCCACTGCAGAAGCCTCCAAGGTGTAACTTGGCTGGGCTAATTCAGGATACCTGCAGTCCTGGGCAGAGTTTCCAAACAAGGGGAGTCGTGATCGAGTTAGCAGGAAAACTCTTGGTCGGTCTGATGCGCATTTACACCCTATTTCAGATGATGCCTGTTGCTGTGTCTGTGTAGCTTGAGAAGTAAAAGACAGCAAATGAAGTTTTTGTGGCCTAAAACCATTGCAGGGCACTTAAAATCATCTATTAAATTACATCTTTATTGTCTTTATGGATTAATCTGTTTTACAGTCCTCTGACTTTTGGAAAAAGAGGTCTAACTTATAGTGGTGCACCTTGACTCAATAGCAACAGGTGGACATTCAGACCAGATCTCTGAGACTCTTCCCACTCCAAATGAGGGGAAGGATGGGTACTCCGCTTTCGATACTGTAAATGTAGGGCTGCCTTCAGATGCCGCTTCGTGGCAGTGTGAAGTTGTCCCACCATAGAGAAGAAGTTTCCAGGGTTGGTCCCAAGCAGGTTAGTGAATCTCGCTGCAAGGAAATGAAGGTTGCGTCCTTTCTGTTGTGCTTGAGTTTGGGGCTTGGTAAAGCTGAGATTTTCCTTAGCTTATTTACCGTGTGTGAGAGAGAGAGAGAAACAGAGGTGCTTTTTAAATACTTAATTGTTTTAAACATTACATTTGAAAATCTGAATGCGACTATTTTTGAGTCATGCTGGAAGGAGATAGTGTGTATAAAATCCAACTGGACGATTTCAGTGATGTCTTAATTTATATGCTGTACGTGCACTATATTATATGTTTTTAATTCTTCATTTCTGTCTTTGAAATGAACCTGATTATGTAAAGAGAAGTCTTTCCATCCTCCCAGCTGCTGCGTGCTGCAGCAGAGGGGAAGCGTGTTGAGAGGAGCGTGTGGTACGTTGGTCTTTGCCCGCTGGAGAGCTGCAATTGAAACCTCCTAACGAGCAGCCACGCTCCCCAAGGCTAGGACGTGAATGATAAATGTATATTTGGCAAACTGATTAGTAAAAGCCTTTGCACACTTGGCTAGTTGTATCCTGTTTCCTGGAAGGTTGCCAGATGGAGGAGAAACGGAAATGTAATGGATTGCAGGTTGGAGGTTTTTGGTTTTGTTTT
>VYXH01006858.1:178269-193524 GCA_013397275.1 Burhinus bistriatus | reverse complement strand
ATGATTCTATGATTCCATATCCACAACCTATCTGTATTCTGCATAATCTTGCTCTTGTTCCCGAAATACCATGGAGAAGGTAGAGAGGAGGAAGGGTATACAAGAAAGAAGGGAGGAGACTAGGGGTGCAGAGTCAGAATCCTGGAGGTGTAGAGAGAAGAGCAGCACAGGGAGAGCATGGAGGTGTGCTAAGCGGGGAAGGCTCTGGAGATAGGGAGAGAAGTGCCTTCAAACACAAAAGCAAATGCCTTAGATACTATAGTCCTTGCATTCCTGTGTTGTCTGTTAAGTAGGTATGGAAACCCTTAGCAGATTGTATCTCTTGACATTCATCAATGTCAGGCTCAGACAGAGGGTGACAAGTCTTCTATGGTAGAGTGACTGCATCAGTGGACAAGGTAAGAGCTACGCATATCATCTACTTAGACCTCTGTAAGGCCTTTGGTGGGTCCACAACAACATTCTTGCTCCTAAATTGGTGAGATACGGGTTTGACGGATAGCCTGTTAGATGGATAAGGAACTGGCTGGATGGCCACGTCGAAAGAGTTATATTCAATGGCTCAGTGTCCAAGTGGAAACCAGTAATAAGTGGTGTCCCTCAAGGATCTGTACTGGGACAATTACTATTTCATATCTCCATCAATGACATAGACAGTGGGATTGAGCGCACTCTCAGCAAGTTTGCAGACAACATCAAGTGGAGTGGTACAGTTAGTTTGCTAAAGGAAAGGAATGCCATTCAGAGGAACTTCACAGGCTTGAGGAGTAGGTCCGTGTGAACCTCGTAAAGTTCAACAAGGCCAAGTGCAAGATCTGGCACTTGGCTCATGGCAATCCCCAGTATCAGTACAGACTGGGAAATGAATAAATTCAAAGCAGCCTTGCAGAGAAGGACTTAGGTCTACTAGTAGATAAAAATTTGACATGAGTCGGCAATGTGCACTTGGAGCCCAGAAAACCAATCATATCCCAGGCTGCATCAAAAGAAACATGGTCAGCNCCCAGTATCAGTACAGACTGGGAAATGAATAAATTGAAAGCAGCCTTGCAGAGAAGGACTTAGGTCTACTAGTAGATAAAAATTTGACATGAGTCGGCAATGTGCACTTGGAGCCCAGAAAACCAATCATATCCCAGGCTGCATCAAAAGAAACATGGTCAGCAGGTAAAGGGAGGGGACTTTCCCCTTCTGCTCTGTTCTCATGGGACTCCACCTGGAGTACTGCATCCAGCTCTGGAATTCCCTGTACAAGAAAGACATGGACCTGTTAGAGAGGGTCCAGAGGAGGACCACAAAAATGGTTAGAGGGCTGGAGCACCTCTCCTATGAAAAAAGGCTGAGAGAGCTGGGGTTGTTCAGTCTGGAGAAAAGGAGGCTCCAGAGAGACTGCATTGTACCCTTTCAATATATAAAGGGGTCTTATAAGAAGGATGGAGAGGACTTTTTACCAAGGTCTGTAGTGATAGGACAAGGCGCAGTGGTTTTAAACTGATGGATTTAGATTGGACATAAGGAAGACATTTTTAACAGTGAGGGTCATGGGACACTGGAACACATTGCCCAGAGAAGTTGTGGGTGCCTCATCCCTGGAGGTGTTCAAGGTCAGGTTGGATGGGGTTTTGAGCAAATTGATAGTGAAAGATGTTGCTGAGGGGTTGGACTAGATCATCTTTGAAGGTCCTTTCCAACCCAAACCATTCTATGATTCTAAGTTTCTGTTTCTGCCATTTATTATGCTAGCTCAGGTTGTAAAGGACTGTGTTGTGATTCTAAAAGTTGTAACTCAGATGAGGAGCAATAGACTACTTCAGGTCAGATCTCTAGTTTTTAAGATAAATTTCAGGACATTACACTAAAAAATACTGCAAGAGTGTTAAAGTTGCAAAGTCAAGTACTTCAAAGCTGTGCCAAAATTGAGGATATTTGTTCTTTTTCCAGTAGACCTGTATGTATATATTACAACGATGCTTTTCACTGTGCTTTTGAATGCTAAACACTTTGCTTTGCTTTGCTGATGAGGCACAGTTGTTAATAAATGGTAGAACAAAAACTGCATCTTTTGACTGCTAGAAAGGATGAAATAACGTCAGGTTCTGCTCCTGTACCTTATGGATGCCATTGGCAGAATGCACGTTCCAATCTGGTGTCCAGCCCTGGACAGCTAAGGTTATACAAAATCACAATGTCCTGAATGTTTACTGGGGTGGGGAAAAATGGAGTTGAAAAGCTGCAACGTACCAAGAAAGCAAGAGAGGAGGGGAGGGGCATTGCTTGCCCTTCATTTCACTGGCACATGGCAGGGCAGAAGGGGGCGTGAGGGCAGGGAAGTGGGATAAAGCTAGCATTGCTTTCGCATGACTTCGTGTAAGACTTTATAAAAGATGGCTGCACAGAGCCATCTGATTACTCCCTGTGGGGTGGAAAGGTACCCTCAAAAAGGAAACCTTTTGCCCTGACTAAAACAAGAGCTTCTCTCCTTCTGTTCCCCTTTTTTTCAGTACTTCGCTGAAATGATTAATCTGTCCTGTGCTTACTCTTTTGGCTGAAACACCTATTCCTAGAGCTGCTACGCCCTTCCAGCCTAATGATGGGCCATTAACACCCCATGGCTTGCATACTCTGCCTTAAAGGTCCTCACAGCTGGACCTCCTCAGTCCCAGCAACTACCTCTATCCTCCCACTCACAAGGCATTCAGCAGCCAAGCTCTCTGCATGCCTATTCCTCTGCAAACTCAGAGAGGGACCACTGTTCAACAGCCCATGGCCCAGGCATGTAGCTTTAAGCAACAGCCAAAAATCTGAGTGGGAGGAACACCTGCAGCTCAACAGAAATGGGTCAGCAAAAGTGTTCAAACAACAACAAATTTTTATTCTCTGAGAGGGCCAACGTGACCCATAACTTGTCAGGAGATGAAGAGGGAGGGAGATCTTTTGGGAGGGTGAGTGAATAGGAAAAAGACAGAAAAGGAAGCGGGGGACCCAATATGCCCACCCCTCAGAAATTCCTTAGTGAGACAGCATGGTTCATAAAAGGACTAAAAATACTGCTAAAATGCCAGTGTAGCAGTTCTTACACACACATAATTATTGGGAGGACTAGAAAGGCCCATAGGCCCCTGTTGTGTGAAGCCTGCTGACATGCCCTGCTGACCTCAGCCGATTTGGATGCCTAAGGAGTGTTTCTGAGTACTGAGGATGGATAACATTCATTTTGGGGGGATGGAGATCCCATGTCAGGGTTCAGCTGACCTTTCTCCTCTGGTGTCTCCTGTGGCGGGCTCACTCATTGTAGCCAGGGAGCAGGGTTTTCGAGGGACACAAAAGGTACCACAGGAGCCACTGCTTACATAATGTCTCTGGAGCTTCCTGCTCTCAAGCCTATGGGCAAGTGTGCTGCAATCTGTTCTTTTGGTGGCCCAAGATCTACTGTGGAGTCTGCTGCTCCTATCTCTTATTCCCACCATTATCAACACTCTCAGGTCTTAAGTACTGCACTAGGGCCCTGAGGCTGAGCTTCTGGGACTGGCTCCTGCCTGCACCAGTGAGGAGGTAAGGTGCTGGGGAAGGAGATGACAGTGCTAGTAGGAGCTCTTCTTCAGCAGTGAAGTCTGAGGCACTAAGGAAAAGAAGTCTGTTAGTCCTTGATTCCATGTGAAGGTACGACACAGTTCTCTGTTGCCTATAGCCCTTCCCTACACCAGCAGCAGGTTCTAAAGCTCATGCCCTGCTGTGTTCAGGAAGGGTAATCGTCTTTGGAAAGACATCTTGGGCACTGCATTAGCATGGCATGTTTTATGCCTGACGTTTCCAGTCACTGAGACAGAAAAAAGGCACTCATACAAGATGAGGAATGGCTTCTGACACAGCTAGTTGCTGCCTGCAAGATGACTCTCACAGCTCTAACTGAATTGTGTGCAAAGGCATTAAAGCCCGGCAGAAAAATAAAATTCATAGGATCATAGGATAATTCAGGTTGGTGGGGACCTCACGAGGTTATCCAGTTCAACCTCCCTCCAAAGCAGGGTCAGCTATGAGATCAAACTCAGAGTTTTAGTCTCCATTGCTGATCTAAGACCAATGCCTTAGTTGTACCAGAAATGTCTTAGGATCCTTTCCTTCCACTGCAGGAACATGTGTGAAGAAGATGTACCCTTACCCAGACTGGAATCCTGGCCACTGTTGTCGTTGCTGGCTGTGACAAGGAGCAGGTTTTCCCAGGTGTTGATCTTTCTTTAAAGGGCTGTTTTACAGGGTCTGGTGGCGGGAGTCCTGGACCAGTGTGAAAGGCTGCACTGTTATCTAGAGTCTCCAATGTCAAGATCTTGTGACACAGGCTAGATCTCTAACTAGATGTCAGGCTCAGTGGTGTGCTTCTAACCAGAAGAGCTCAAGATTTTCCATAACAGTGGAATGCTGCTGTACCATCTCCAAGATCTCTTTGTTACCCCTGCCTTCAGGAAAATGCCAGTCTTTATGATCTTTATTGAGCTTTTATCACCAGTTCTTTCAGATCAGTAGCAGTTGTACAGTTAGTCATGGCACTTCTACTGGGTAATCCTGCTACTGGAGAAACATTTGGACCTCTCCCAGTGCGGGCTGACAGCTGTCATGCCCTTGGATGCGTAGGCAACACCTTGAAGGGTCTTCTGAGAAGCTTTCCCTTGCCATTAGGGAGGACAGCATTTGAAAATGTGGTGAGAGGGAAAGAGAAGGTAATAAAAGGAGTCTGAGTACAGAAACAAAAATAGCAAGGTCAGGTAAAAAAAGAAGGGATATTGAGGCAGGAGAAAGATTGGATAGATGAAGAAGTGCAGTTGCAGAGTCTTGAAAGGTGGTGTACAATAGCCACATAAAGGCACAGACATATCTTGTAATTTTATATTGTATAAGGAGTGCTCCAAAGTATTAGATCTCAACAGTACAAGAGCATTGTGTATTGTGTGTGTGGTTGATACAATCTGGAAGACTTTAAAATAGTGTAGTCTCCTCATCAGCAGTTGTCGTGCATTGGTGAGTAGTCACCCGGACCAGAGTTTCTCACTTGGCTCCACAATCTGAATGGATAGCTGGTAAATAGGAATGACTGGGGTACGTGCTTCAAATGGCACACTAGAAAACTAATGTAGGCATATACAAGTTTCTTTTCTGTCTGTCCCCAAGGCCTAATTTTTGATCTGATTTACTATCAGTTTTTATCTTCCTTTTAAGGTGGATATTGCTTAGATTATTGGTATTTACTGTTAAATTTTCTAAGAGGAAATGATGGAAAGAAACAGGGCAGCTTATTTTGGATTAATTAATGACAAATATCTATGCTTATATTATGTAATTATTTCAGTAATAATGTCTTTCTGAAAGACTCTTAGTTTCTTTTTCTAATTTCAAGCTGTCTGACTACTATATAGTAGCATGATGTTTCAGATTTTTGTTTTAATGAAGCTATTTTCATCAGCATCATTGTAAAGGTTAATGACTATTTTGCTGATCTTTGTAACCATTTATACATGAGATTCTTTCTGGGTTGTTTTATTTTTCCTTTGTTTTTGTCTTCTAGTCCAAGTTATTAATTTCTTTATTACCACTATTTGGGTGTCTGCTGTTCACATTTTTCATCTTAGACAACCTTCAAAATAGTCAGTATTTTGACTTAGTAAATTTCACTTTTTTGTTCAGGATGATGAAGATTTACTACAAGATTCTCTATATGACTACGTTGACAATTTTCCAATGTTCCGGAATTTTTCTAGTGCTCTTCAATGTTTGCCAGAAAATTTTATTTGTGATTTAGAGGTTTCCTCAGCTAATTTATTTTAGACCCTTGAACCTAACATATCCGAGTCTGTGGTTTTGTAAATGTTGAATTGTCACAGATACTACCTCGCATCCTCCTTTGTTATTCATGGCAAATTTTTTGATCTATCAGTAATGCCTGAAGAAGTAGATAAATAACTTGATTCATTCCAAATGCCACTAGAATACTTAGTGAACATTTCTGCTTTCCATTGATCACACTTCACCATCTTGCTGTCTGAATCTAGCTATTGACTTATGATTAATTCACTGAGTTATTGCTTCTGGAATGCTTTTAAATACCTTACTAGTTAAAATTGGTTGATTTATGATAACTCATCCATTCATTTGACTTACTGACTTGATTACCCACCTTTTTCTATTTGTAGTTTATAATCATTCTCATTTCATTGGTTTTTAATTCCCTCTCCATATATACATGGACATACATGCACGTATGCACATGTGCTATATGCTTGTGTATGTATATAGGTGTAAATACACAATTTCTGTCATTGTTTTCACCATGAAATATATCTTGTTGACTCAAGTATCTTTTTTTTGAATCTGAGGATTCCTGGCTTCTTGGGCATCAGCAAGATGTGCCTGAAAATTCCCAGTTGTTTTAGCACTTCTTCAGTTAAATGCATGTTCCCAACTCTAACCTCTGCTGTTCCTCTAAGTTTCAAAAACTACAGGTTCTAAAAGATCCAACAAGAGATATTTCAGGTTGGTGACATATCCTGTTTGCATTAAATAAATCAAACCTCATTTCATTAGGCAATTTTTCAATTTTTCAATTTTTATAAAAGCCATTAACTGTTCCTTATTTATCATAATGAGGTCCATTATGGTGAGTAATTGATAATGGACATTACTGAGTGACTTGATATCCTGTGCAGGATTTCTGTGTTAAGAAAAAAATCCATTATTTTTAGAAATTTCTGAAATTGTATTACTGGTTGTGTAGACTGAGAAATGATCTGCAGCATGAAAGACACTTATGATAGCAAAGTATTCCTTTCTGCTGCTAATAAACAGATTTTTTGAAGGGAAGCTTGTCCTATATTCTTGTGAAACATGGTAGTTTGTTACAGATACCTCCTAGTTTGATTTTGTTTATTTAACTAATTAATACTTTAACCACAAAAACTGGGAAGTCCACTCAGTCATCTGTGACTTTCTAACCATGTAACAGGATATTGGATGCAAAATATCACCACCATCTGACCCGGTTTGCCACTGTAGCTTTTATGGAACACATTAGACATGAAATGTAATCCTCCAAAACCCATAGGACATACGCCATCAAGTTTCTCTATTACTAATCACATAATTTCTCTTCTCCTACATGACCCATTCCAACTACTCTATCAACTCTCCAGGCTCCACACAATATTATTCATAATACCTCTCAGCATACTTTTTTGCTTTTTGGTTTGTCATAAAAATCGATGCTTTTAGTTGGCTTATGTGCTTGAATATGTATGTCTTATTCTGTCATCATGATTCTCTCTTTTCATGTAGTTTGAGTAAATTAAGCCTTCCTGACTACTTTGTCTGTCAACCAGAAGACTGGTACTTATTTTGCTGAGATGAAGACCATAAAACCATGTGATCTTTTATTTCCTTAGAGGTAATCTTGCTGTTGTATTGAACCAAAATCTTCCCTTACTTCATCTACCACCCCTACGATTAAACTCCATTACCTTCTGCCTGCTTTTTAATCTTGAAAAACAGCTTAACATTTCTAAAGTATCAGCTGGATTAGCTTTTTTTCAGCTTTTCTCAGCTCCCTGGTTGATGAATGTTGTTAGTGGCTGAAAATCACCTGAAATAAATAAATATACCGAGCTTCAAAGCTTTTTGATTGCCTTTAGTGTTTCCTGTCGTTCAGGAGAAATCATCCTGCCATCTGGTGTATTGTGGAATACATCTTAGGCACACTTCTGAGTACCCTGGTTTGAGCTGAACATCATCTCTCTGAATTTTCCCCTGCTAAACTAATAGATTAGTTCTTACAGGCTGTTCTTTTCTCAGGTCTTAGTATCAGGTAGTTATTTGATGCTTCCAGCTGGGACAATAGACTCTAGAGACTCTTAAAATTGGCAGTGAGAACAGACGAATCTTTGTATTTTCTCACTTGACTTAGTTACTTGTCATTGGGAGACTGGAAGATCTGCTGTGATATTGACCCAGCTGATCCACTGGGAAATCCCATATATGCACAGTATATGAACTTCAGTATCACGGACTTCTTCCCCATTTTGGCTACCAGACTGAACCTCATGTAGAGGTTAAATCATTTTTCTTCACAAGGCAGGATACAGATAATACTAGATTTGGTGTTGAAAATGATGACTCTTCATCTTTGTTGCTATAGCAAAACCACATGTATACAGCAAAGCTTATAAACACTATTCTGCAAATTCTGATGGAAACTCTGCTGCTAGCTCCTCTATTTATACTTCAGTGTCTGTATTAGCTAGCTTTTATTCATTGTTTAAGTCAGTCCCATCCTGTGTCAAGAATTGTCAGCAAAGTTCAAACACCAGATGAAGATCACACACCTCAGGTGGTATGCATGAAAATCAACTACACATTCCTGTAATTGTTCATAAAAGATCCAAACAGGGGGATTTTACTGGGCCATATATTCAGCTCTTTCCTCTCATGATGATATACCACCTAAACTCCGCCTTTGGTCTCTCCCTGGCTGCTGCCCTGGCTGCTCTATAACCTGGTTCTGCTCCTTGTTGTGGAAGCATTTTGAAATCATTATGCCTTTGTTTTCTGCGAGGCAAGATTTATAGGGAAGGTAATATCCTTTATTAGACCGTTTGGTTCATTTGGAAAAAATGGACATTCTTGTGGGGTCAGAGTCCCTTCATTACACTTGTTTTCTGCCTGCTTGGTTTTTCCATTTGTGAGAGCTCTGCTTAGAGAAAGCAGGTCTGCTCATTTTGTCCTTTTCAGTTGCTACATTTTCTTCCAGTGTAATAGAGAGAACACATGTACTTGTGTTCTTTTGTGGAGACTTGTGTGCTTGTTTTTCCAAAATCCAAAATAAAAATAATAAAACCAATTTTAGGCCAAACATCTGTATTTTGGCCCTTGTATATGGAAACCTCACTCCCTCCAGGTTTTTTGGAAATAGTCCTGGACTGATATGATCAACTTCTTTTTTCTTAAAGGGAAAATAAATATCTGCTTTACCAGTTACATAAGAGGCAGAGAAAGACCCTATGGAGAACAACAAGATATATGTATTGCTTTTAAAATGACAAATAGAAACATTCCAAATATTTTCAAATTATTTCTTCTGCTGCTTACCCCCCAAATAATGGAAAAACAATTCATGTTGAGTAAGAGACTGTAGGTTGTGAATATTTTTAAGGTCCAATGCAGTCCTGGATTCCAGATCCATGCAACTTCTCAGATGTCTAGCAGAGTTTATGTAAGTTTTGACTGAGTTAAATACCAATATATTTTTGCTTGACAGCATGACCTATACATAGTGGGCAAAGAGTTCTTACACTCTTCTAGTAATCCCATTCTATGCTGTTCTCACTCTGTTTACTTCTCCCTGAAATGACCGTGACCTTCTGCCAGATTTTCTTGAAGGTTATGCTAATCTTTATTGGCAAGAGAAACAGTAGCTGGAGCAAAAAAGTGAAAGAGAATGCCACATGAGAATGAACAGCATGCAGAGCGTGAGAAGTTTCTGCAATAGCTGGAACTGGAGCAGCTTTGTCAGCATGCAGTCCCTGGAGCAGTAAGTGGGGATGTACACAATGAAATATCCTAGAATGAAATCTTCATTATTTTTCTGGTACTCAAAAAGGCATTTGGGATAAACCCTTTGCTAAGGCAGGTGGGTGCACCTCAGGTACTTTCTATGAAGTTTTGCACTTTTCATGCAGCCCCTCATTTGACCCCAAATCTCATATCTTTTGTGTTTAAATCCAAATGAATGTGTATGTCTGGCTGTGTGAACAAATGGAGAGAGTTCTCTATATCCATGTCGCTCTTGCCTGAGAATTCTGTGTACAGCCTTTCACATATAAATGGCAAATGTGTTTAAGTGCAGTGTCAAAATAACTTCCCATAGAACTTTCTGACCAGATATCAAATAACCACAACTGAAAACATGGCCAAAATTAAGGTACCTCATGTTAGATTCTTGTTGATCGTTATATTTAACAAGATGGGAGTAGTCTCATGGAGCAGGGGGAAGGGGTTAATGCCACTCTCTTTAAGGAGCTGGAATTGCTGCTGCTTCCTACTAGATCCCCAGCATTGCAGTTTAAGCCACTTCAGGCTCTTGAACATTGCAACATCTGTAGTGTAGTCCAGGGCCAAAATGCAAACAGTTATGTCACATCTACTTTACAAGATGGAATGGGGTTTAACCAAGTTGAGGGACAAGCATGCTGTAACGAGGCCCCACAATATGTTTGTTTTTGTAGAGCAGATGAACCCTAAATTAGTACCAGATGTCAGTACTAGACCTGTTGTATAGAGAACACAGCAGGGAACTAACAATTATGGTGGAGCCACTGTGAGGCCATATTTAAGGTTGCATTCTGTTTTACACTTAGAGTGAGAACTCAGCCTTTTCCTATTATAGTAAGACACCATAATGCTCCTTCCACTGTTGGTCCATGTATGTATCTAGTGTGGGATGACGAAGTGCCTTGTGAGTGCCCAAACAGCATATATCTGCCCTATTTCTTTTTGTGCTCTGCACTGAGGTCATGAAGAGTGGTGTGAGCTTCTTCTTTCTTGGTTTGCTTCAACTGCCTTTGGCTTCAGATGTAGCTCTGCTCTCATCACAGGCTGCAATGTTTTTGGCCTTGTGATCATTTTTCTGTCATTTTGCTTGTTAGTTTGTTCATTAGTTACTTAGCAATTTTCTGTGTTTTCCTGGACTTTTTTTGTTGCCAAGAACTTCCCTCTTGGCAAACAGCGAAAAGAGGAGATTTTCGGTTTGAGTTAAGCCACGTGGCTTCCAATAGCCTTTTAGTTCTCTGCCTCAGAACAGTTTAGTCCCCTATCCCACATGGCTTTTTTGTGACAAGGTCTTTGCTCTTGCACCTCCCACCACTTGTGTTGAGGGCACATGTCAGGAAGAATCCTTATGGTCAGGAAGAAAATTCCTTATTGTCAGAAAGAATCGTTTATTCTGGAGATTCTGCTACCTCCAAGTCCTTCACTTCCTCAGCTAGAAAAGCTCTTGAGAGCAGTCTCTAGATCTTAACTGGAAATCTGAGAGGACAACTTCACACACCAGTGGGACAATTCAGAGGACAAGGCCTCCATGTGTGGAAGGTCTTTTTTCTCATTAATGTCTGAGTGTCTTGAGTAGTTTACCTCTAGTTCAACAGAGTGCATGGGGCGTTCAAGGAAGATAATTCAATCCAAAGTCTTCAAATAAATGCCTCCTGTTTCTTCCTTGCTTAACTTCCACGACTTAGTGGTCCCACTGGCTACATCTATAAAAGCATACTGTAAAGGGCAACGATTTAGGATTTGACTACCATTCTCTTACAATCCACAGTGTTTAGCTGGTAACACACACCTTTGCACAGTTTTGCTGCGTACCAACTAGTACTCTCCAAAGTAGTACTCAGTTACAGTTCAGGGGATAAAAAAAGCCAGGGAGTGTTCCTAGAAAACACTATGGATAAGACCACCTTGTTTTGGGTAGGTATAGAGTGTAGCTATGAGGGCACAAGTTTGCTCTTGAGAACACGCCATTTATTCTGAAGGCCAGGGAATGGTCCCTGGGGTGTTTTATTTGCTAGTGCAGCTGTAGCCATATTATTCCTGAAGAGATTCAGATGTACGTTTGTATCGATAACTCAACCCAGGTATATGGCAGTGGGCTCCTGTGACGACACAAAATCGCCAGGAATAGTAGGAAGCCTTTGGTATTGAACCACTGAAATCAAAACTGTATCTTCTGAGAACTGTTGATCCAACTGCATAGACCCTTTTGGTCACTCCATGACTGCACAGAGATCTATTGTCATTCAGAGACAGGTCTCCACATTGTTTCACCTAGTGGCAATTATTATTCTAGTGACATATATTAATTTCACAAGACCAGAAAAACTCCTTCTTTTGCCAGAATCAGATTTTATTCCTCTCTTCACTCTTCTGACCATAACCAATGAGATTCTTAGGCGATTGTTCCTACACACTGCATAAGCCTCCATTAGCACTGGGATTTCAAAATTACCATATGGCTTCCTGTTTTCTGACTCCTCCTTGAACTCCTTAAGTAAGGGACAAGTTTTACAATATTCACAACAACATCACTAAACCTGACTCCTTAGCCCCTCAGAATTGCAAAAAAGTGCTTTTTGCCTTTGAGATTCTCAGAAGACACTCATCCTCAGTTCCCTTGGCTCAGGGTCCACTCTTACGTTTGCCTACAGATCTCGTTAGCCCTAGTCTTGTCAACAGACAGGCAAAGTCAGTGGTAGATTGTACAGGTCAGGGTTCTGGAGTGTGATCACAGCCTTATAACCTGTTACCCATCTTCTTGAGCAAGGATATTTAGAGATAAGTGCCACCTAATGAACTACAGTGCTCTTAATCTACTATCTTCATCTCCCCTAGATGAGCCTGTAGTCTCTCCTGACCCGTAGAAGATTATTTAAAGTGGTTCAAGAAACTCATAAGGTGGTCCAGGCTTTTTTGGTCATAATGGAGGAGTAGAAGCTTGTATTCTGTTTTAAACTCATTCAATCTGGGTTTTTTACAGTCAAATGTAGTATGTATGTGAAAATTTACAGTGCTTCAATCCACGAGAAAAACCTGAACAGTCTGAGAAGCTTCAGCAAATGGATCAATGAATGTTTGAGTGAATCAATTCAAAATTGTTCTTCAATAAGTCACATTCAGAACTGCATACTTTTTCAGGACCCTCTACCTTACCGTTTCAAAAAGTAGAAGACCTGTATGGAATGTAAGTTTGATAGATTTGCTTTGTTAATCAACAAAAACTTTATTTTTCATAAGTAATTTTATTTATGCTGCAGTAAGATAATAGTAGAAACGTCCTGCTCAACTTCTGTCCTCTGACTCAATTTAAAGAAACAAGAAGGGGAATCTAAAAAGCCCCCAGTAATGCATTACTTTTGTTGCTATTCCCTCTGTCCCTGGGGATAAAAACCAGATTTTGCCTGGTTGGGGAAAAAAGCAGTAAAGGAGCTCACAAATTATGCAAAAAAGATACTGGTTAGTGAACACCATGATGCCCATCATGTTTAGGTAGGAGACAATTCTAAATACATGCCAGCAGGCAAGTCACCTGCCCTGCTTGTGGGGACAAAGTATTGACGAATTTTGAGGAAGGCAGCCCTGAACGAGCAAAGTTGGCCATGCTATTAGGGAGACGTGCCTCTGCCCATGGAACAAAGCTGTGTGCTACTGGTAGCTTTACCTTGCCATGTTTTTCTTTTCTATTTTGCATTAAATGTATTACACAAGCAACTATAACACCCTTACAATATGGTATTGTTGCACATTAATCTAAGAGAGCTATGGAAACTGACACTGCCTCAGAAGGGAAGTAAGTTCACCTTCAACCTAAGAGAAGTTAATTTCAGGAACATTTGGTAGATTTTCAATAGATGAGGAATCTCTCTCAAGACTACTCTGGAAATAAGACATCTCTACCAAGATTTGAAGGATCATGTTGTGGATCCACATTTTGATAACAGTTCTTTTAGCATGCAAAGGAGGTGGAGAAGCATTTGTTTCCTCCTGCAGGTAATCATGCCTAGCATGCCAGAGCCCAGCCTGCGTTAGAGGTATTGTGCAAGGAGCTTGCCAAATGCTGATTCCATGGAATATTGGTCATTAGTCTAGATTAATGGAAGGCTTTTTCGGGGTTAGATAAAAACAGGCATAACACTAATGCTGGTGAAATGTATTGTGTGACTCACCCTGAGCAAATGCTTCCCAACCAAGGGATTAAAGACTGGGATTTCTGATACTTCTACTAATTAAAAGAGGGGGAGGGTATTCTGAATATTGATCTCTTGGATGATGTTCCAGTTGATAACCATACAGACGAATGAGATTAGGGAATAGGGGAGATGCGGCCTTGCGTGATGCTCTCTCTTTGAAAACCCATGACATAATAACAGTACAGTGTAACATAAAATTAGTCCTGGAGCTGTTAAAGGTTTAGAGCTCACGTAACACTGAGTAGCTCACTTAAATTTTGACCTGTCTGTGAGAGAGAAAAGAGGAAACTCTCAAAATAGGACGCTGTCAGTGTCTCAGATGTTTTTTGCTTTGGTTACTGTAAGCTTCTCCTGTCTGGCCCCACAGTTCCTCTGTTCTCTCCCTCACATCTGTCCTAAATGTTTCTGCTAAAGTCATATTCGTTTCCTCCCACACATTAGCACTCCATTGATTTCCTGTCACTTGCCATGTCAAATTCAAGCTGTTCATCTTTACCTACAACGCCCTTATTGTGTGCCCCCACCTACATACCCTGTTTCATTTCCTCTGACTCCCGCTCCCACATCCCTTATCTGGAAATGACCTCAGTTCACAGGATTTGTGGCCCACAAAAGAAAAGACAGGATTGAAACTGCTTTTAATCAAAGCCCCTGTTTCCATAGCAAGACATACCTGTCTTACTGAAAGTATGATTTTAGGCCAATATAATGAAACCAGGGCAGCTTTCTTTTGGGGTATTCCTTTTATCATTGTTTAAACTTATGATACATACATTAGTTTGCATTGGCATGTGGAAGCTAATGTGATAAAACCATTTTGTGAGCCAATATGACTGTTAGAGTTGAAAAGAAAATATTTTTCTTCTATTGGACATTTTTGAGATTTCAAAAGAAAAAAGAAAAATCCTGTCTTCCCATTGAAACAAAGCTCTTGGAGCATTGCTAGAAATGAGAAAGACCTGCACTAGGAACATAACAGTGGGGCTTGATAAGAAGACTGATTTCTTGTGAATCAGACAGAAGAGAGTCTTGATAGAATAGAATCATAGAATTGTTTAGGTTGGAAAAGACCTTTAAGATCATCCAGTCCAACCTTTGACCCTACTCTACCAGGTCTGCCACTAAACCATGTCTCTAAGCACCACATCTACGTGACTTTTGAACACCTCTAGGGATGGTGACTCAACCACCTCCCTGGGCAGCCTGTTCCAATGCTTGATAACTCTTTCAGTGAAGAAATTTTTTCCTAATGTCCAGCCTAAACCTCCCCTGGTGCAACTTGAACCTCTTTTCTCTTGTCCTGTCGCTAGTTACTTGGGAGAAGAGACCAGCCCCCATCTCACTACAACCTCCTTTCAGGTAGTTGTAGAGACCAATAAGGTCCCCCCTCAACCTTCTTTTCTCCAGACTAAACAATCCCAGATCCTTCAGCCGCTCCTGATAAGACATGTTCTCCAAACCCCTCACCAGCTCTGTTGCC
>VYXH01006858.1:114333-173087 GCA_013397275.1 Burhinus bistriatus | reverse complement strand
ACAACTACCTGAAAGGAGGTTGTAGAGAGGTGGGTGTTGATCTATTCTCCCGAGTCACAAGTGACAGAACAAGAAGAAAAACAGCCTCAAGTTGCACCAGGGGAGGTTTTGATCGGACATTAGGAAAAATTTCTTCACTGAAAGCGTTATCAAACATTGGAACAGGCTGCCCAGGGAAGTGGTTGAACCACCATCCCTGGAGGTATTTAAAAGACATGTAGATGCGTGCTGAGGGACATGGTTTAGTGGTGGTTTTGGCGGTGTTAGGTTAATGGTTGGACTCGATGATCTTAAGGGTCTCCTCCAACCTACACAATTCTATGATTCTATGATTCTAAGGTAAAAAAGTCAAGAAAATACTATTATTCACAACAGACTTCTGTCAGTAACTTGAAGCAATTCTGTGTATTGATTAACATTTATACTTGATCAGAGCGCTTTGAAAGAAGATTGCAAACCTTATCTTATTTTACCTGGGAAGGGGAGAAGGGACAAACTCATCTTACCTAAGGAAAAATGAAGTATTGCCATAACTTGGAGTTTTGAACTCCCGTCTCTAAAGTGCACTGAAGAGTCCTCCATGGGACACGTCCATTTACTTTTGATAACTTTGCATCAGGACCTCTGTCACAGATACACCAAAAAATATACAGGCACCTTGGACCTCAATCCCACAATTTACAGGCTGAGGATGAGGTGGAGTTTCAAGGACTTAGGTTCGTCTTTCATGGTGACAGGTTTATGCTCTTGGACAAAGATGTATGTACTACATCTTTGTGAGGCATAACAAATACTTTTTTTCCTCTGATCAGCATTCTGACACACATGATGTTCAGAATATGATGTTCCTGAAAGGTATAACAAAGGATATTTGTTGGTACCACTACTATCTTTTCTGTTTTGTCCTTTTGTTCTACAATTGCCTTTTTATTCCGTATGCACATTTTACAACACCTACACCTTGTCGAGGTTCAGAGCTTTTATAGGGTTATGGCCTTAACAGAGGCCTAAAAGACTAACTCACACTAGGTCTGACTTAACATCCCTGTCTATATTCTGTGATTTCCACCCTATCTGCCCACAGCTTCCTGAGACTCCCTAGGCAATCCTATTCTGCACTGTGGAATAGTCTTGTTTGATCTGACTTTACATTGCTTAGAAGTAGGGCTGTTAATTTTGGCTTGTAATTGAAACTAAATATCAAATAAAAACAAAAACAATAAAAAACCCCACCCCAAACATTGCAATGATAAACCAAGAAGAAGTACCATGTTCCAGAAAGTTTTTCTGCTCCAACAGGGTCTGAACGCTCCCTTTCCCTCACAGATCATGCTGGATGTTAATGTCTTCTCTGTTTCTCATGTGCTTCTGGGTACCACATTTTTGTAACACTTATCTCCAAATATTCCTCCTATCCCCATTCTTTTCCTCACACCTGCATAGCTCTGGACATAACTCTGCCTTTTCCAAGCAAGCTGATCTGGTATCAGTGCTGATGTTAGTCTTGCTTGGATTGTATTGCCCCTGGAGGTGTGAGGGTGCGATCTAAAACTACCTTGTAGGAATGATAGGGTTAAAAAGCATCATGGGATGCACAGGAAAGTATTCTGTGGGCAGGGTTAAGGCACATCTAATCTACAGAATGTTCTTGTGTCATTAATATCTTACCCGTTGTCCTGCAGGGCCATTTATAAATAGTTTTGCAGCCACCAGATGGGAAATGTTTTTAATCACAAACCTTACTCTCTAAGCTTCTGTGTCCCTTCTCCCTGGACAAACATGTGACAATTGATTAATATTAAACCAAATGTTGTTTATTTAACTGATAAATGGAAAACGCATTATTGGTTAACAGCTCTGTTTGGAAACAGTGTTTTAGAGGTGATCATGTAATAAAATGGGAGGAAACCCAAGTGGCAACATAGAGCATTAAGGCTGAGGCTGGTAACAACTGCAGTCAGTCAGCTAGGCAAGGCTGTCAGAATTTACAAAGAGATGAGAACAGGGCTGTTTGATTTGGAAGTCAGGTTTTAAGCCGTATTTTTTGATTGCACAATTGAATTTAACTCTTAGCTAACAAGTAGACTTAGCATTTGAAGTTGCAAAGTCCATCTGTTCAGAGTCATCTCACAGGATTTTTTCCTCCTGGCTGGGAAGTCTTACAAAGTTGGCTTTTTTTGCCACTGCAGTGCAGCTGATTTTGGAGAACGCTTAAATGACATTGCAGAAGTCTTCCTTGCTAAGGGACAGCCAAAACTTCCTTGGCTCACCTGCTAGCTCTGTTCTGACTCTTGTGTGTCACACATCTGTCTACTCACACCACACTGTTGGATGACTACTGAGTTTATGGGAATATTTGTGACCACTCTTAATTGAGATGAAGGCTACGACTCCAGCAGCCAACAGCAGGCAGACATCGGCTGTCTAAAAGATATGAGCGCTCTCTTTTATAAAAATGCATTATAGTTTCTGGCACTTCCTAGATGACTGAGCTCAAGTGCTGGAGAATGTGAGGGTGAGACACTGTGACTCAGCTGTTTGCTGTATAGCATTCACTAATATCTTGTATATTTCCCTGCAAGGACAGTTATAAATAGTTTTGTAGTGATCAGATGGGAAATAGTAAGCACAATCCTTACTCAGCACCATTAGGGAATAAGCTTCCCATCATCCCTCCGCCCCTTTCTTTCTCTGACACTCTTCTTGTTCCCTGACCACTTTTATCCTACTGGGATAGTGGCCCCAGCCTGGGCACTGGTGGTGCAGTTACTCCTTACCTAATGGGCTGAACAGGAGGGCAAAGAACCATGAAGAATGCAAGGAACCTGACCCTGCCCCCACCTCTGCATGCCAGCTAGATCAAATAGGTATGGGTCTGATTCAGAGTCCTCTGAAGTCCATGCAAATATTTGTGTTGATTTCAGTGGCTTTGGATCAGCACCTGTGTACATAGAAGAAAGTAAGATTTTTTTTCCCAAAAAAGGCACAAAGTCGTGTTTTCCTTTCATAGAGAGAAGGGGAGCGCTGACACCATCTTCTCTGCTCTGCTCCGGGGACAGTCCATCTAGATGTTGTGCATCCTGATCGACTGTTAGAGTTCTAGCTGATCCCTAGAAAGTCTTCCTCATCCATACCCCTCAATTCTTCTTGTTATGAGCAAAGCAATAGTGCATAATATTTTCTGCCTGGTAGTTTTGTATGTTAAAGGAGTAATCTAAGACCAGAAACATTTTATGGAATGTGTGCATTCCAAGAGTGGGAAAATGTAAGCCTTTATTACCCACGGCAGCTGTAAGTCAGTGTGGGTGGCAGAACACCTTCATTCTTTAAAAGCGCATTTTACTTGGGCTACCATGCAATTTCTGTTTTTTCTTTAAAGCCTTTGTACCTGAAAGTTGTGTGGTTTAATTGATCTTTTTTTCTTGGAAGAATATAGATAAGGAACTCACAAGCAAATAAACACTAAGGCTACAGTCCAGGTAAGTTTACTCTTTCACAAGTCACTCAAGTTCATGTTCCTGCATCTCTCTGATAGTGTGCATCTCCCCCTGACATGATGTAGAATGTCACTTATTTTCAAGAGTTATGTCTGTTGCATGTTTTAAGCATCAATGTCAGTGCAAAAAAAAGTGTAATAAGGTCAAGCCCCAGGGACTTGCACAATTAAAAAAAAAAGACTTTATAGCCCGCAATTTGTCAGTTTGATTGACTGCTGTTGAGGTAATGGTCTGTGTTTAATCCAGCTTCTTCATTTCAATTCTGTGGTTTCAAAGTCTATCTCAAAGGTTGATCAAATCCCTCATTATAAAACCCTGCTTTGAAACTTGGACCATAAAAACTTTCTTTTACATGTTGTCAAGGTCATAATGAAATAGAAATTAAAAATATTATAGCAGTAATTCTATGAGATTAAAAAAGCTATTCCATATTGTTGTTTTTCAACTGGAAGGAAAAGATAGCTTTCTTCTTTCTTTTGAAATGCAAAGGAGTTCAGTTATTCTATTCCTGGAGTATGTTTCTATTGATCTCTTATGATTCGTCTCTAGAAGCCGTCTCTGGATAAAACACTTCTAAATAAAAAACTTGTAGTTTTGGGGGAAACATACAGTAATGGAGTTTTGAGAACTCTTGCAATGCTTTTGTAAGTGATAGTATTTTGACAAAGACCAATATCCTGTGTTCTGGTCAATAATACAAAATTTTCCAACCCTTTATGGAATGCCAGTCCTGTTCAGGGGAAAGTCCTTCTAACTGGTTACGTGCCTGGAACACCACTCAGTAAGGGCTGCTGGAAGAAGTAGGCAAAGGTCTTTGCACCTCCCCTTAACAAGAAGGAGATAGGTAGACCACAACATGCTAGCATCCTAGAGTATCTCCATGTATTCCCATTCTCTGCTTTGTCTGAGCAAGAAAATGCTTCTTTTTCTGCTTCACTGCTTAACTAGTCTTTCTGAAAACATCTAAAGTTGCTTTTCAGCAGGCATAAGAGGAAGGAAGAACCCAGAGGGAATTGCTTGCTAAGCTTTTGTGGTAGTGGTGGAGGATTGCAGGAGTTAATGAAGGTGGGCATGTTTGTGGGCAAATCAGGAGAAATCCGGGAGATGCTGGCAACAGGACTGTGCAGCAATGGCAGATATGGAGGTCAGAGAACTGTGGAGAGTCAAAGATCACAGAAATTTAGAGAAGCACGTGGGATAGAGAACAGCATCACTTTGGAAGCCAGGAGGCTTGGTTAATCACAGAGGGGGGAACAAGTGAATGTAAGGAATGCGATTTCTTGATCCAAGGGCCAAAATCCTGTTTAACCACAGGAGAAACATGAAGGGTGGTTGGCTAAATATTGAATGAATACTTGGAGAAGGTAAGCATGTAAAGTTGTGAGAGGTGCCCTTGATCAGAGCAGGAATTGATGCCACGTGATTTCTGCCAGGTTTCTGGAACAGTCAGGGCAGAAATTGCTGGCAGATGTCCTTGCTCTTAGGCTCTCTACAGACAACTCTTTACAATCCCCAGACCTTTGTGAACCATGTTCAGGGCCACCCCTGGCACTGGCCAGAATGCCTGCGAGGTACTAAGGGCGAGGGTAGAAGTACCTGCTGAGTAGAGGAAAGGGGCCTGGCCAAAAGACTGAAAGACCACTTAGGACTTAATTCTTGGGGGGGTGTGTTTTCTTATTTTGCATGTTAGAGCACAAGTAAGGGTTAGAGTTGGAGAGGCTTCTCTTTATTTTCTGTGTTTTTTCAAGGACAGTTAGCTGAGGACCCAGCAAGCCTAATTTTTAAGCTCCTTACTAGTTCCAGAGAATTCTCAGACAGACCAGGAAAAACAATTTCCCTGTATTAAGTGCCTGATGTAATTTTCCCCTTTTTCATCCTGGACTCTGTGTTCCTCATGTTGGTAAACTCTGCTGCTTCTGGTCCAAATCTTTTAGTTGTCTCTAAGGAAAGGTTGATTGAAGCCCAGGTATATGGTAGGGAACTGGCAAAGAGCACAGCAGATAGCAATGGCTCCAAGGTCTCAAAGGTAGCATGTAGCTGACATACTACACGTAAGTATGGAGAAACAGTTCATTTTGGCTGATGTTGGCTAGCTACCACAGGTGTAGTCAAGCCACAGGGGAGAAGTAAGGAAGGCAGAGTGAAGAGGTACAGGGGCAGGTTTTCCTGCCACAAACAGGGATAAGCAAAAAAGCCCACTGATTTTGATGCCACCTTTGCAGGACTAGGTGAAACCAGCAGCATGTATTTGTGATCTGGTAGAAGACCAGACCAGTAACAGCATAGTTGACCCCATTCCTGGACTGAACGTTGGTTGGAGGGGGGACCAAGTGTCTGGTTGGCTTTTTTGTTGTAAATTATGAAGGAAGGGCTCAAGAAATGCCTTCATTTGCAGCCTGTCAAAGTAAATTTTGTGTGTTGCCCTCAGAGCTTACAGATGTACCTATCTTCCTCACAGAACATGCACATGAGCCTTGATAGCCAACTTGCCTTATCCTCTGGAGATGGTTGCTCTTTGATTAAAGCATCCTGATGGCTTTGGTTGAGTCAAACTTTTGATATAGGGCAGATCCAGAGGTTTTAGTGTTGGCAAGGTGCAAACATATCAGAAAAAAAAGGGCACTGTCAGTTGTGCAGCAAAGGTTTGAGAGTATTCCTAAGACTATCTGTCAGTGAAAACATGGACTAAACTTGGCTTCATTTAAGGTGCACTAAAGACCTACACTGTGAAGGCAGATGGGGCATTTCGGCCAAATACCGTAATAAGAGCAGTCCTTGGGAACACTCTGTTTTAGCAGTGTGGATGTGACCAAAGGGTAATTCATGGTGACTGCCAGAATCCCAGTACTTTCTAAAGGAGTGATTTTAAAGAGGGGAACAGTATATTACTGTGACAAAATACTTGTACTGCCTTATCCAACTGTCTTAGCTCACAATCTATGTGCATAAGAGACAAAAATAGGAGATGTTAGAAATAACGTAAAGTGTCTAGCATATGACAAAAAAAGATTGTAATGATTATGGGAAATAAAAGTGAAATATAACTTTATCTCATTATGAAATTACACAGTAGAAGGAGGGTGACACTAGTGACATACTGTGTTCAGTGAGCTGTTAATAATGGACAGTTACAGTCTTCTGGAAAAATTTAAGAGGCACAGCTGTAACTCTGGTTCAAGAGGAACACTGAAGATTGGCTAAATGTCACCGAGCCCTACTCTGTCTGGGGTTTTTGGGGATAAGTCAGAGCTGGACTGTGCACAGGTCCAGCAGTATTGCAGACAAATAGAGATGGCCAGGTTGTCATGGCTAGGGTCTTGGCCATAGGCATTTGACTCTTTCTCACAAGTGACTGGGAAAGGGCGGGCTTGAAGTTATGGTTACTTCTCACTTCCCTGCTGCCAGAGTTGCCTGAATATGCTTGCAAAATTATATTGTGTCCCAGTAAGACTATAGCAATCTTCTACCTTCCTAGTGCTACTTCAGACTGGCTGCTTCTCTCTGTACCCACTTGTCCTTGCCCCTGTTGGTCTAAGGGAAAGACACTAGTGCTGCTTGTAAAGAAACTGTATGTTCAAAGTAAGAAACCATAGCCTTTTTTTAATAATGTACTTTAGGAAGATGAAATATCCTTAAAAGGCAAGCACATTTATTTAAAAATAATGTCTGACAAAGTGACATTTGCCAGTTTCTGGTAGGAAGGGGTTGCTTTTGAGTGTGGAACTTTTATCCCAGAAATGTAGAACCCTGGATGATTTTTTTGAGAAACAAGAGTCAGATATTCAACAGATACTCCCAAATGTTGAAGTCTTCTGAAAGTCTGGTTTGGGTGGTGGGGTCAGAGTGGATGACAGGGGCTGTTCTAAAAAGTATGCCCTAATTAAATAATGAGGAATTATAATTTCCATTCACATTGAAGAAGTCCTTCCTATAAGTCCAGTCTTACAGTAGTGTTTGAACAGGTATATCCTTGTGGACTCTTTCTGTTTTACTCTAATAGTAGAAAAATTAAAATGAGGAGCTGGTCCTTTAATATGACAGGACACAGTTTGCAAGGCCAGCTACAATTTACATGGCCAAGGTAGGTAGGTAACGGCCGAATAAAAATCTGGAGTAATTACTCAGCAGGGAGGGGCTTGCAGGGAGTGGGGGTAAAATAATTCTGGCAGCAGTCTCAGATAAGGAGGATATGGGCAACCAAGGCATGATTCTTTCAAGGATCACAGATTATTGCTTTGCAGAGTGGTCACAGTAAATCATTCCTTCCACCAATGTATATAGTGATATTAGAAGTTACAAAATTCACTTAAGAATTAAGAGAGTAGCTCAAAATGAGACTCCAACAGTAGTCTAAAATGATGAACTGGGCCAGACCAAAGTCTTAAGACTAAAAATAAGAATTAGAAGGGAGAATCAAGCTGAATGGCCAGTATTTAAAAGCACAGATTCTAGAAAGAGGTCAGTGGTGAAAATTAAACACAGGAAATACTTCACACTTCAAGAACATAGAAGTACACAGCCTGATAAGGTAGGTTAGACTTGAGTCTTTTGTAGGAAATTATTGTTTAGAATTGTCTTTTCTCACCTCCCTTAAGATTCTGTGTTTGAGTGAATTATTCCTGGCACTTATTGGGAATCTAAGGTCTGGAAGTTCTTCTTTCTAAAGAGATTTTTCTGGGACAATAGTTTGCCACATTGATAACTTAGTTTCATTTTTTAATGTTCTGCCTGTTATTGTGGTGTTTAAATTCCATATACAAAATAAAAAATCAATGCAAACATGCTTAGATGACATGGAATTAGTGAATATACATGGAAAATGGTGCTTTTATATAAGCAAAACTGTATTTAAAAAACCCCATATAATAGTTAAAATGAACACAAAAATAATACATCTGTAATTGCACGATTTTTCATGTTGAAAACTTAAAACCTTTTAGAGGTTGGACAGATATGTAGGAAAATACAGTCTTGATTTCACGTTGCAATATCTGTGAGTGGTTTTTCTCACATGAGAAACTGTATTTCAATGTGTAAGACCCCAGTTCCACAAACACTTCAGTATGTGACTTGGACCATTTTGTTTAGGAAGGGTATAAACCTAAATGAGTTGCATATATGGGGTCATATTTCAAAAAGGGGTACAAAAGTTAAAGCTACTCACACATATAATAGGTTCAGTGCAACTGCTCAGATATGGACAGATATTTATGAGTCTCAGAATTTGCAGAAGACGGTTATTAGAGCTGGATCTTATTTTAGATTCTGGTTCAGTTTATTACTTCTTCTGTCCAGAACGAAATGTGTGGTTTAGATCTTAGGCCCTAATCTTGCAAATATTTAATGCATGTCTAATTTCAACATAACACCAACAGTTTTAAGGTATGTTAATATTAGCAGGATAAGGTTCTCTGGTCAAGGGTGAAAACATGATTCTCATTGAATTCCCATTGGTATCAGCAGAGTCAGGATTTGCACTGGTGTCCACAGTATATGAGCTTCCACAAACCGTAAGGAATATATGTATGTTTTTAAGTTTTCTTTGGGGACTTCCAGACCACTTTCCTTAATCTTGTATTTTATTTCAGACCTTGCTTTCTGACATATTTCTGCTCTAAAACCAAGATGCAAAAAGTTTACAGGAAGTAATAGCTATCTCATTTGTTGTCTGAACGATCATAATAATGGGTCAGTAATCAGAAGAAGAGTCCTGCCTGCCTCTTGTTGTGTAAAGGGGATACATCTGTGAATACCATTTTAGTTGGCACAACCTTAACAGACACCCAGATTGCTAATATCCACAGCTGATTGCAATGCTAGGTCTGAATGAAAAAAAAAAATGAAGGCTGCCTGCCTCAAGGTATGCTGGGAAGATGGAGCTTCTAGGAGGTTTTGGGGAGGGTTGTTGTGGTTAAATTTGTGATCTTTCTCTAACCTCAGTATGAAGGAGTTATAACTTTATCACATCTTGAAATGTAGACTCGTGGAATAATTCAGGATGGAAGAGGCTTCCTGCTCAAAGCAGGGCCAGCTCTGAGATCCGACCGGGTTGCTTAGAGATTTATCGAATCCAGTCTTGAAAACCTCCAACCCCTCTAGGTCACCTGGTCCATTGCTTGAGTGTCCTAATATAGAACACTTCCGTGAGGAAGTAGGAACTCCTGAGCAGGGTTTATGTGCTTTCTTGGGGAGTGCAGGGAACAAACCAAAATGGCTTTCCCAGGTGAAAGTTTCAAGAATCAAGGTGAGAAGTATCCTGGCAGAGCACAGAGGAAAAAGAGGTGAGTCTCATCTGTTTCTCTGCATCCTGTTTCTAAGGGTGGTGGGAGCTTGGGTGTGGAGCAGCTGTAGGGTGCAGTGGGTGTGATTATTCTCTGCTGTGGTATATCTGCTTTCTTCAAAATAGTGTTTTGTGATACCAACAGTGCCTGGAGAGTCAATTTCAAAATAGTGCAATTAAAATATCAAATAGTTAACAGAAAGGTTAGTGGCTACTTAGTATTAAAACCGTAAAACTATTCTTATGCAGCAAAGATAACAGGAGCCTGAGTAGCAAAGATCACACTAACATAATAAGGCTAAATGGACAGCAGTCAGGTTTTAAAATAGTGGAAAAGAAAGTTGAATGCCATTCTGATAACCAGAAGGTGTTTAGCAGATCTGCTGGATGGTACATAAATAGTCTTTAAAATGTGTGAGTAATTTAATGGTGAGAGATGTTCTAAGGATGTAATACAACAATACAGATTCTAGTTTTCTGCCAAAACATACACACAGTGCAAACAATCCTTTCAGTGCCTTGAGGAAGAAAGTAAAAGGGTTAGCAGAATTAGAATGTGCTGAATGAAGGCAGATGCTGCTGACTGTAAGAGGTGGTATGGCCACCATATACCAGCATGGAAGTAGGCAAAGCTACCAAGTTATCTTAGCCTGTGACAAGAGCTGAGAAATCCAAACCTAGTTTTATTTTTCTTTATTACTTAATTTTTTAAACTTTTTTTTTCTCTCCTGCCTATGGTTTTGGCATCTTGGTTAGAATCTTCTCCTTTGGCAGATAAGTTCAAGTGTTTCACTGCAGGATTCCACTGACACATATGATGTACCAAAATCTCTTTGACTGGAAATAATGATTGATGATGTGCTTATTTGGGACAGAAATTATTATGTATTATAAAATCTGTGTAATGTATGCCAAGCAAAAAAAGCCTTAAATTGAGTGAGAACTAATATCCAATTGGGGTGAGTAAGACTGGTTATTTAGGAAGCCTACTATGATTTGTGTGTCGTGACAAAGGAATTTGACTGAACATAAGTAAGGTAATTGGAGAAGTGGAAAGACTTCAAAAGAAAAAGGCCACCCAGAGATTCACAGGCTCATTACTGTTTCTAAGCAAACCTATTCCCTGATTTATCATAAATATTGCACTGAGCATATTGCTAGGGGACAATAGTGAATGCTGCTGTGATTACAAGGGGAAAGACTTGGGGAACTGCCACAGAGGAACTGAAACTAATTTTTCTCAGTTTAACAAAGAGTCCAAGTTTGACACAAGTTTACATGGATTAGAGACTGCCCTGCTGAAAGAAGACAATCTGGGGCCATATCCTTTCAACACACAGATTTGACTGTAATAGAACTATACCCAGATTGGGAAATATAACTGCTGGGTATTGGATTGACTTATGAGTGGTTTCATGAATATGTTTGTAAATCACTTGAGGTAAAAACAGACCATATACCACAGGAATCTATATGATAGAAACTACTCTGCAGATAGCCTTTTTGGCGTCATAAAGTGTCCATGAAATAGAAAAAAAACCCTTCAATTTGAAATCCTGGCTTGAAAAGGGCATGATTAGAATATCCATGATTAGGAGAGGAAACATGAAGTGGTCTATGAGGGCTCTTTTCAGGGAGATCCTTGCCTAAGCACAGATTTTTGCAAAGGTGTTGGAAGTGTAATGTAACATGCTGAGATGGGGAGGGTGTCACTAGGTCATGTCAAAATGTTCCTGTGCTGACTATTGGAGAAGTACTAATGAAATTTTAAATAATCTTTTCTGCTCCTTACGTCTCATAATGTGTAGCTTTCTTTACTCCAAGGACCCGAGTACATTATCAGGGTTTAAGCATTAACACGTTTCTAAGAAACAGAATGTTGGAAAACAAACAAGAAGTTGAAACAATAGGAAGATCTTGTTCACTTTTGTCTGAATTTCATTCATAATTTGTATGGATTACTTTATTTTTTTAATGAAAAAGGTCTTGTTTAAATTGCTGTATGTTACATTTCATAAAACAACCATTTATAAATTTGAAGTATAACCCCCCCCCCCTTCCCCCATATACAGGATTCCAGATGAATTAATAACTGATTGTGTTCAGCAGTCCATAAATTTCTACTCTTTTCAGCCAACCTCTTTTGAATATTTGCATGCGTTAGCAGAAATAGTTCAGTTATGAGAATATATTCTGGAGAGTTTAACAAGTTTATTCACATAGAGCACTATTGCAAAACATATCATACATCTCGATGTACAAAGATGATGTTAGAGACTTAGGGGCAGAAGAACAAAAGTTTCAGTGCCAGAATGTAATGGGTTTCTTGAACCAAAGGTAGTTAACCATGGTTAGCCAAAAGAACTATATATCAAGAATGATGAATAGGGCAGAAAACTTACTCCAAGAATGTGCAATAGTTACCATTAGCGTGTCCGAGAATATTTCTAGCAAAGCAATGGGACTTCTGCTAAGGGAATAAGTTGATGATCTTAACATTGTCCTTTCCTAAAAGCACTCATGTTGGTGAATGCTCTCAGAAGAGACCATCAGGAGTCACTGGCTTTCTGTTTCTTGAGAACAAATGTAAATAAGCCAATGCAGCCGTTAGAAATGGAAAGCCACAGAACAGTAAGTATGAACGTCCAGCACTGCTTCCACTTTCAGAGTTGGTTAGGCAGCCTCACGAGCTTCAGAATGCGTAGTGACACTGTGATGGTAAGCCATGGAGGATCAGAGGTGATCATTGCTAACAGAGATCCAAAAGGCATCAGTACAATCTGCTTGTGGGTAGTTCTGAGAGTTTACCCTGTCTTCTCTTCTATAAGTATTGATCTGTGCTTTATTAATTGCTTGAATTCATCTGTGGTAGTTATTGGTTTTGGTTGAAAGATTTGTTTTTCTTATCTAATTTTCCAAGATTAAAAAATATCTGGAGGGCAAGGGGACATAATTTAACTACTAAATCCAGTGGTTGGGTCTTCTATGATCCAACCCATATCCTATAGTTAATGCCAGGAAGTACCAGCAGTCTTTTGTGTTACTTTACAATGTCTAATATGCTGAAAGAATATTGTCTTTCATTAAATGAAAAAATCTTTCAGCAGCTCCTCAAATAAGTCACATAACCAGTGATTTTTTTGGTTCCAGAGTGAAGGCTGAGATGCTCGCTTTGCAGTTCAGAATCATCACCCAGCTTCTAAGCCATAACAGTAGGGCTCTTTTAGTGGTTAATCTATTGTTGCTCTGGCATCACTGGTGCCCACTGGCAGAGGACTACCCGTGTCACGTAACCATAAGTATTCATGTGAATGAACTCTAAGTTGTTAGTAACTCCTCTGGCACATCACACCCTCTTTCAATGAAGCAGTGTACCTATTTGGAAAAAAAACAAAACAACCAGTTATAACTCTTCAGTGGTGTTCTGCCTGTGTCGCTTCTCAGATTCAAATAACTTTGCCTAGAAATACTTTCAAATATTTTTCAAGATATATTAGGACATAATTATGCTCATATCACTTATTCCTGCATTACTGATCAGTGTTTTTAATGTTACGACACAGCTGCAGTCTTTTCCAGTAAACTTGCTCTTTAAAGGGTATCTACATGGTCTACTGCAGAACACAGAACTTTCTTTCATTCTGCATGTGTATACATTCATCCTTGCTGAAAACCTTTGATATTGAATAAAGTTTAAGCCTTACATTCTAATAAAGAACAGTAGTAATTATATTCCTAGAAAATAAAAAAGTCCAGAAGGTATTTTCTGCTTGTAAATAAAACTGACAGAAACAGTTTCTCCCTTGCAGACATGGGAAAGAAAAGTAATTTCAGGTCCTGATGGATTCGGAAAGGTTTAAGTGTAGTAATTTATCAACGATGTAGCAGTATCTCTACCAACTGTAATGCTGACAACAGTATCTTTAACAAGGACAATAAACTTTCTGAGGGAAGGTTAATTTGCTTTTTGGATAAATGTGAAAACAATATACTTTATAACTAAACTGCATTGTTGAATGCTACAGCAACACAAATTTCAGCCTTTAGTCACCAATGGAAATTTTCTTATCCCAGTTAAGAAAAAAAGGTAAACAAAACCACTTTTATTTGTCTGCCACTTCTGAGATTTTTAGGAAAACAGTGAAAATTCTGCATGGACTCTAAGAGATGAAGGTTATAAGTTATTTTGGGAGCTGGTGAGATAAACTGGGACAGTATTTTGTAAGTACTGCTGTATCAGGTCAGACAGAATCTATCTGCCCCAGTCTTCTGTCTGTGGCTGATGGCGTGTACTTAGGGAAAGAATACAAAAAGGTAGAATACAGACAGATACTTCCACTGGTATAACTCCCTGAGACAGAAGCTTACAAGCCCAGACACTGCACCTCTGTATTTAATGGCATTTGATTTATTTGCCTCTTATAAAAATATTTCAAAACACTTCATGGCTCATGTATGTGATTATTTTTTGCAAATCCTGCAGCAAGGAGTTCCATAGTTAAATTACACTTTATTAATTAAAATACTTTTCATTTAATTCAGTTAGTAACTTAATGCTCTGTTTTGATGACCCCTAATGGTTTTTTGTTATGAACAGTGACAATTGTTACTTTATAGAGGTTCTTGTGTGTCATTAGCTCTCATTTGTCTCTTTCAGAGTTGAAGAGCTCTAGACTGATTTCTTCTTAAACATAGGCTACTCCACGCTTTTTTTTCTTTTTGTCATCCCTTTTTGTACTGTTTCTAGTTCTGGCATATTCTTCTTGAGAAGAAGCTACCAAAACTACTCACATGATGGCTTCATGATGTTTTCTGTTTTGTTTTTGACAGCAGATGCTTAGGGAAGTACATTAGAGAAGCTTATTATACGGAATCACTCTATTCTCCCAGTGCCTAGAGTTTAGCTACTGGCAGAATAGCTCTTCTGTCAGTTAGAAACATCTACAGCAAAGACTAACCCCAGTTCTCTTATCCGATTTACTGTATGGCCCTACGTTTTTCAGGGCAAAAATGGTTGAGTATAGAAAGGATCAGGAACCTCTTAATATACAGGGAGGAAGCAGTGTGGAACTCTGGCCTAAGAAATACAGCCTGGATTAGAATTGTAGAAGTTGTTACTTTTTTTTTTTTTTTAAAACGGTTACTTGGGGCTTGAGGGGGGAGGTTCAGTGGCTGAACCCAAAATAAATAAGTACTTGCGGTCAGCCCAAAATCAAATTTTTGTGTGAATCGAAACGAATAGTCATTGCCAGTAGGAATGTTCAAACTCATATGGAGAAAATGCAGTTTCTAGGGTCTGATCTCAACAGCAGAGGTTCTCAACAAATATTCACCTTTTGCACCATATGCTTTCGTGACCCATTGTAACCTCACATCCTGTTGCTGTGAATAAGAATAAAGACTTTCCTATACATGTTTTCATTTTTCCTGTTTCTGAAAGAAATGAGACGTTGTTTAACAGCAAATCTAATTTGGATGTGATTATTACTGTTGAGAGAATAAGTACTGGCTGGCTGAGTAGGGAGCCAAGAAAGGTTTCTAGCCACAAGCAAAGAAAACAGCAAGATGGGACTCAGCAACTCCATGCACTTGCCAAAAGGGTAACACAAAGTTTGAGGGAAGGTCTCTCTCTTAGGCATAAAAAACAATCTTTTCATATTGGGTACTGGAGTATGCCACTGATTAATTACAATCCCAAAAGACCTGTAAGCAACTGGGAAGAGATCATAAGCATCTGGTGTTTATAATGAGAAGGTAGATGGGAAAGGTACAGGAATGTTGTTATTTCTTTAAATTTTTGTGTATCTGCAAAAGAAACAAGGCTTCATAATTTTTTCTGAGGGAGAAGACTGAGATGCTTCACTCTGTTCACTAGTACCATCTTGGCTGGGGTTGGTTTGAAGTAAGTGGGAAGAAGGGCTGAGCTGCTGCGTTTCTCCCACCCCCACTGGTCTTACAGCAGTATCCAACTCTGGGCAAAAATATCCTAGTGAGGAAAGTAAATAACCATACAAGAACTGTGTGTTGGGGGGTGGGGGGGAGAGTGAGGAAATTGGGATATAGCTTTACTCAACCCCCCCTGGCACGGTGGTAAAAGACCTCAGTTGTAAGAACAGCGA
This sequence comes from Burhinus bistriatus, assembly GCA_013397275.1. NCBI lineage: Eukaryota > Metazoa > Chordata > Aves > Charadriiformes > Burhinidae > Burhinus > Burhinus bistriatus. The sequence goes on along the minus strand of VYXH01006858.1, from coordinate 157,191 downwards.
GCAAGCTATAAGACCTTAGATCCTGATAAGTAAAATATTTAACTCCACCCTGAAATTGCTCAGATTGCACACAGTCCCCAGAATCCCAGGTTGCTTGGAAATTTTCTTTGGCAAAATTTTTAATGACAGTGGAGAACAAGTGCAAGACAAAGTGAATGTAATAGAAGACTGCCAAAAATTAGTGTCCAGAGTATGCAGTTAATAAGTTGTATAACCTGCATGATTCCAAAAGTTGTGTTTCACTTTAGATGCAATGGGCTTGCTCTGAGTCAGTTATGATCTCTTATGTGTTACTTACACCTCCATTGCATGCTTGTATCACTACGATTGCAGAGAAACTACAGTTTTTGCTAAGCCAGTAGCTGTTGCTCTACATGCCTGGAGTAGTAGCATGACTGAGAACTATCCCCCAGTTAAGCTGAAATGGAGAGTGTTCAGTAGCTCGCTGTGGGACTGTGTTACTTATAAAAATAGAAAGCATTACTTACAACCAAAATTGTGATTGCCTATACACATCCATTAACTGGTAAAGGTTATGAAGAACTTGCCATTGAAATTTTTTAAATAGTTTGGATGGAAATACTTTTCGTTTAGAAAATTCAGCCAGAAGTGAAAACTGGATGTATTTTTTTAGTTTTTTTTTTTTTAAAAAAAAAACACTAAAAAATCCCCTACAGAAAGCAAGTATCCTTGCAAAAAAAGTTGTTGGTTTGGGGTTTTTTTCTTGCCAAATCCCCAATTTTTGATCACATAGTTTCAACAAAAATTTTTCAGACAACCCAAAGAACAAGAGAGATCAAATGAAATCTGTGAAGTGCTCTTAAAATTGAGAGGAGGGTAAAGTCCTACAAAGAAAAAAATGTTAAGCTGTTTGGACCACAAAGGAATATTTGGGGAGTGTACTAAGACTTGTCTATGTCTTGTTGACTTGCCCTGAAACTGCTAAAGAACTAATGAAGTAAAAGTTCAACTCTAACAGTTTAATCTAGAGCTGACTGAAAAAATACTTGGAGTAAAATATTTCGATATGAAATGGCTTTTATCCAAGACCAGAACTTTCAGGAAAAGCTTTCAGTTTCTCCNAAAAAAAAAAGTAATTATTTGTAACCCTGCAAGTTTTTCAAAGTACAGAAAGCTTTGAGGAGTTGCAGAATAGCAGATTTTCTGCTGAAAAACATTAATGATGATCACAGAAGAAAAATGGGCTCAAAAAGAGAAATTTAATTTAAAATTAGACAAAAAAACCTCATACTTCAAGCCACATATGAAATGGCATAATCAACATCTGCTGTGAAAATGTTTTTTTCCAGAGTCATAGACTTCAGTGCCAGGAAGGACCATCAGATTATCCAGTTTTCCTGTAGATTGCAGGCCATAGCATGCCATCAGTTATTTCTGTTTGAGCTTGGTAGCTGTGCTCAATTAACATGGGAATTCTGGGATTGCTAGTGGACCTCCATTTTGCTCATAAATTTTCCAAGGTTGGCAGGTGCTGTTGACCACCACTTGAAACCTGCCTAATAATCTTGCCATTTGCCAGCAAAGACTGGAGAGCTATAGTCATGCTGTATGTTTCCCTCAAATCTTACAATGCATTCACAGTAATGGCTGGATTTCAGGATAGAAGTGCCTGGGCTCCTTCAGAAACACCTAGCTTTGATACCAGGATTTGTGGCTGCAAAACAAGCCCAGGGACATGGATAAATGCTTAGACATTTGATCTGCACTGAACTCCAGCCTGCTGCAGATGAACTCCTGCCTGAGACACCTCAGGTCTTTCTTTGCTGACGGTCTTACTGCTGCACAGAGATAGCTTTAGACACAAGCTTAAATATTTTACCAACTCTAGACCTTAGTTAATGTAAAATATCAGTCAGAGAAGTAATTGGGATTCTGGGAAAACAATAAGCTGACATAATCTATGGACTGAATGCAAATGAAACGTGTACACTAATAGCAAGGTCACACTGACTGAAACACCTGAAGCAGACCCCCAGAAGGACAGCAAATTACTGCTGGAGCTTCTTGAGTGAAAGTCAGGTGTCAGGCTGTGAATGTACCAGGCTTTCATGGAAGCTGCACTGCAAATTTCAAGGTTTGTCAAGTTCTCCAACCTGCCAGTTGGCAAGCAACAGCTGCATGGCACCATTGCCATGGTTCCACCACGATGAAGCCCACTGATATTGATGGAAGTACTCTCTTCTGCTTTCCTTGGCTATGAACATCTTTGGTGTTCACTGTTACTGTTGTTTTTATTTGAGAATGGATAGTGGAAAGTCTGAGAGAAGAGTCAAGGGGCACAGAGACAAGAGACAATGGAATGGGGCTATGGTTATGAAACAAACAGGAAAGATTTTTGTGGTATCCTGAACTGTAAAGAATGGGTGCAGGAAAAGTATGTCAAGAGAAGGCAACGAGTAACTGTGAGATTAGGAAGTGCAAGAATGATCCTATATTTTAAACACTATATGATCAACATTAAAGGCTAAAGGAAGAAAACAATTCAAAGGAGTAAGAGAATCAAACAGAAGAGTGTTTTGTAGTTGTGAGGAAGGAGGAAAAATATCTAGGAGAGGAGAATTAAAAGTAAAGAAACATAACATAGGAAAGAAAAGTAATGATTTGAGAAATGTGTGTCAAAGTTGATTCAGAAATAATAGCTTTGAGTAGGTGTGAAGGGAAGAAAAAAGATCACAGAGGAAGTGGCAGGGATACAGAAAACACATGGGGATGAGAAAAGAGTCAGGAGCTCAGAGAAATGTAACAAAGAATTGTAAGGAGGAACATTTTGGAGTAAAAGGCCATTCTCCCACCTGCCTTATATTTTCCCTTGCTGTTTGTTTATATCCCACTGAGGAGAGTGGGATCTTTCTATCTCTGCCAATGCTGTTGAACCTCTAGCTTTGCTGGTTTGATAGCCATCCCCATCACTGGAGGATTTGGTAGGCAGAAACTAGAAGAATATAACTGTACATACCATCAACCATGCATACTTAGCTAATGGCACAGGAATCAAGCCTAGCCCGACTCTAGCAAATTAAGCAATGCCAGGGAATGTTTCTGAGAGCTGAAGACCACTTTTCTGTATTAAATTGTTAGCGTGGATGCTGGCAACACTGACCCAGGTCAGATAGCACTCTCCTAGACGATTCCCAAGAATGGCTCAGGAGTTAGTGCGTGCCAAGGGCAGTTCCCAGTAGGCAGTTTGGATGCACTCACCCCAGTTTGGCGGGTAAGGGAAGTGAATGGGATTGAGGCAGCCTATTCTGTGCCAGATGTGCTGTGGGCCAGGGAACATTCCTTAGCACATTTAGTTTACTAGCATGGATGCAGCCAAACAGTGCATTGTTTCCTTTCTTTAAAAGAGAGGATGCAGTTACTCCTTAGCTTAGAATGAGGGCAGCTTCCTTTAGACAGGAGAAGGTAAAGAGTTAGCTGCTGGAAGAACAGCCCTGGGTCTCTCAAGGGGAAAGAGGCAAGACACACACAGAACAGCAGAAACACTTCCAGGCAATGGAAGAACGGGGGACTGTGAAATTAGAAGTGCCTATACAAATCTTGGGGGAGGGAAGTGGGGTGGGGAACTAAAATGAAGATAGACCTGTATCTGGATGTGCTGAAACCATTGTCTGCTGTGCTGAAAAGTATTAGTGCTGCATTCGTACAGGTGATAACATATGGGATCTTGTCTATGCCCGCGCTTATAGGCACTAGGGCAGAATATTATACATGGAAGTGGGCAGTGTTACTTGTTTAGCATCTTCTCTAATGGCTATGCTCGTGAAAGTACATGTAGTGAATTGTGGTGCTGTAGGTAGGACATGCAGTCTAGAAGCAACATGAATCTAGTGTGGAATGTGCAAATGCTGAACCTGCAAATTGGCAGATGATCTCATGGAGAAGCCTAGAGGTTGGGAACAACTAGACCTGGAAGTAAGTAGACAGTTTTCAGGTCTCTCTCCACTTCCTGTTAGCATTAGTTAATGTCCACAACATATTGAAGATGAAAAATTCTCTATAAACGTATAATTAATGTATTTAAAAAATTATTTCATTTTACTGGTTTATGTCATTTGTGCCTTTGTACCTGGATCCAACCAGTCAGCTGAAACTAAAAGTTGTTTTTACTCAATGTTTTATGTGAATACTGTGTCAACGAATACAGCCTTCAGTTGTGCCAGAAGTGTTGCTCTTCTATGTTAGCAAGTAGAGTATATGAGAAGATTCTGCAGTTTTGCAGGACGTTGGAGAGTTTAACAATGGAGCACAGTGCTGTGATCTTGTCAAATAAAATCCTCTGGACTTGTAGTCTCCATCTGTTTCCATTCAGGTCAAGTGTAACTGCTTCTCATTTATTACTGTCTGTCATCTGCATGACAGGAACACCTAGAGGCCCCATCTGAGACCAGTTCCTGCCGATCCTAGATGCTGTACAGAGGCTCATACTAATACACAGCCCTTAACTCGGAGAGTTTATAGTCCAAATGGCTATAACAAAAAAAGGATGAAGTAAAACAGCTTCAGGTGGAAGATCAAGAGCTAGAATGCATGCAGATCAAGATGAAGTCCTGGCCTCATGTCAATGAGAGTTTTGTCATTCATTTCCATGTGACCTGGATTTCTTCCCTGGCTGACTTGTCTGAAACTACAGGGCAAGTCTGCATCAGAGACAGGAATTGAACTCTAAGTCCCTGTCTGGGGACATCACCTGTCCTGCCAAAGGGGTAGGATGGTTTACATGTGCTCCATGCATGGCACTTTCAACAAAATTAATGGAAGTTGTATATGATGAGGGCCTACAGGCTTGGGCCATTCATGTCTTGTACATCCTTTCCCTTCATCTCTCGGTAGAACCTCTGAGTTCTGTCTGTGACAGATGAGTAAACTCAGCAGGTTCACAAAGAAGGCACATACGAACCTTTTTACAGCCTGAGTGTGAGCTTAGGGTTGGAAGGAATCCAGAACCTCAATAGGAAATTCAGCTGAAATGACTAAGTTTTTGCCTGGTTTGGGGTCAAAACCTAGTGAAAAAAACACTTCAGATGGCTTCTGTATAAAAAAAAAAAAAACATGAAGCCACCCAGGTTTATAGAAAACCACCTCAAATTTTCTTACTGTGCAGCCAGGTTCAGAAAGAAGGTATGGAAAAATGAGTAATACTGCTCAAGTTTCAGGCTGATGGCAAAGGTTCAAAATATTTTAAACCTGTTCCACTCTAGGTTCATTTCACTTCTAAAGCTTGGCATAAATCCAGCAGCTACCTCAAATGGTATAGTACCAAGATATTTACCAGGCATTTGTAGTCTCCTCTACCAAGCCTTTTGCTAAGCCTGGATTTATTTTTTTTTTTTTCTTTTTGACATTTACATTTAAAACTCCTTCCTCAGGGACTTGCATTGATTCTGTCAGAAAACTCACAACTTCCAGTGTTCCTTGGAATTATATTCTCAAGAATTTTAATTCCAGACAGGTCCACCCCAGCAAAAGAAGTTAAATGCTAACATCTAAATTAAACTTAGTCCAAGAGTTCTCATTGATGACAGGCCACCAGCCTGTACCTGTAAAAAGATAAGGCTATAGAAGTGCAGCAAACCAGTTATTTTGGTAGAGCTAGAGCTCGTGAAGTCTTGTTCTTGCAACAGTTGACAGCTGTCAGCTTGGGTATTCCACGAGGCCCTTATGAGGCCCTTATTTTCTTCGTGGAATGTGAGACAATAATCCTTCCTGTGGACTAAAGTGTGTTTGCTAAAACTTCACAGTGTTAGATAAAGATCTGCAAACAATGATGTATCGGCCATTTAAGCACAGCAAGAGCCCTGGAAAAGAACAAACTTACCTCTTAAGAGAAAAGGCTCCTGGTTCAAATCTCAGTGACGATATGTGCAATACTTTCTTCACAGAATGTGAGTTGAGTACTCTGCTTAAGTCCATACTAGGTAGTCATTAGCTTGTAATTAAGTCAAGTGGAAAAAAAAGTTATGATTTCTGTATAGTCTTTCTTCTTGGGAAAATCTACCAATGGTGACACTCTAATGAAGCATTCAGAAAAGTAAGAATTTGAATGCACTAAATGTGATTAGAAGCTCTTTTCTGAACAAAAGGTTGTATGCACAGACATACTTGAAGAATTCTGGGTAGAAGTTCTAGTAGGTGTGGATCCTGTGCTGCCTGTTATCCAATAATGAGGTACGAAAAGCTACTCATCATGGCATTTGAGCAATGTTCTTATCACAAATGTGAATCAGGATAGTATCTTTAGTCCAGGAATAAAACACAAAAGCAGATAACACAGAGATTAAAAGTAACTTTTGCATAATGCAACACACTAGTTACTCTGTGTGTGTATTTTTAGTAGCCTTCTAGTTGTCTAGTCTTCTCTGAACCAAGAACAAGGTTTTCCTAGAAAAATCAACATTGTGTTTTCAGTTTTATTGAATTTAAAGCCTGCTAAAGTTAGCAGTAGCAGTCACATTATATGAATATCATTCCTTCTGCAAGTCTCTTTTATAATGATGGGTAACAAAATTAAGATGGAGGAGAAAGAAATAAGGAGGATATAAATTGCAAGTGAGGTGACATGTAAGCCGTGAAAGAAGAGGTCTTATGTTGTTTTACTTACATTTGTATTGTGTTTGCTGTCAGATAATACAGTAGCTGGTCGGATACAGATGACCTAGGGAATTACCTGCAATTAGATCCTACAAATATTGCAAAGGAGGAATTTTGTCCAACCTATGAGAGTGATAACTGCTTTGATAAGAAAACTTGTGTTTTCATTTCAGTGCTACCATCTGGTGGGCAAAATGCAGACAGCAAAAATCACATTGTTATAACACTGGAACATTCTGATACAGTGAGTTTTTGTTTTATTTTGTGAAGGAAACATAAGATATTATTAAAACAACTTGAACATCTGGTTTGGGGATAAAGTCATTTTACAGTGTTGTTGCCAAGCCTCAGGGCCAAGCGCAAAGAGAACAACCTTCCCTTCCAGCATCTCCATAATGCATAACACCAAACTGTAAAATTTCATGTCCAACACAAATGAAGAACAAAATATACTGGAGCTATAGCTGTACACATCTAGAAAAATTCACCTGATAGCTTGAAAGCCAGGGAACTGTATGAGATTAAAGCTGTAGCATTTTAAAAGCCAATGGCAGGGAAGGGAAATCATGTTTATTTTAGTATGGGTAAGTTGAAGTTAAATCAGGCATCCTGAGGAAAAGAAGTGGAAAGGAAAATCACTAGGAAATCTTTGTAATTAGTTATTGAAAGGCTCTGTTAAAATGCTGTAAGGAAGAGCAGTGCTGTTTTCTTTGGTACACTTAGAACTTACAATGTGAAGGTGGAAATAAGGGTCAGATCCGATCTTCTCCAACTACTGCCTGAACTTTTGGGATCTGGAAGAAAAGGGACTAATTGTTCCAATTTTCTATTACTTTCAAATGAATCTGGCCCCAAACCTCAAACATTTACGCAAACTTCTTGCCTGTCAAAATGTATGTAACTTGCATAACCACATGACTTAAAGTTTTACAAAACCTTGGGAGAGATTTTACTGAAAACACTTCTTCAGGGTTGAAGTTCTGGTGTCATTAACCTTAGTGTGGCTGAGACTTTACCCCTGGCATTCTTCACTTTTCCTACACTCATTTTCTCAGATGTAAATAAGAACTAGTTACTGATGTTTCAAATGTTTTGAGTCCCTACTCGAATGCTCTCTTTGCCCATCTGCCTGCACCCAATAATGAACTGCCTTTTAAAAACGTGATTGAAGTTTTATTATACCATCTGGGATCACTGTGACCTTTAACCTGGCATAAATCTATTAAAATGAAACCCAGCTTAGCAAAATCTGATCAATAATGCTTTTTTTGGAGCAGGTGTGAATACGCCATTGCTGGTCTCCGAGACCGCTACATTAAATCCTTTGATTTAACTCGGCAGACTTTATATAATAATCTTCTGTGTTTAAGTGCTGATATTGGTATTTTTTGTCTTGGGTAATGTAAATCTACTACTCCAGAAGGTCAGCCAGTGGGTGACTTAGGTCTCTAAGAACTTCCACTAATGAGTACAACAGTAATTCATGATAATTTCAACCTTGGTAATAAGGTTCACAGAGATCTGGTCAAGCGTTCCAAAACTCCAGCTTCATCAGGAAATTTGTACTGCGGTTGAACGAGAATAAATAACCGTTTTCTGAGATTTTTCTCATATATTGCTCTTCTGAGTTCCTGCCAGTCTGTCAACCAGAACAAATATCCATTCTTTCAGTATAGATTAAAGTGACTTCTATTTTTCCTACTACAGTCTTGGCCCTTGTCTTGCAAGAAATAGCGATCAGATGCAAGAAAGACTGAGATGAGTTACTGTGTTATATGTGAAGGAATGGAAACCATTTTTTGACTCTTGATAAAATATTTTCCTGAGGTTTCTGAGGTTTGAGCTCCTCTACACATTTGATGTTGAAAAGGTGAACAAATGTTAGAAATTCTCAGATTTTAATGCCAGAAGAGCACAAAGAACAACTGCTGTTCATTTAATCTGATTTCAAGGGCATATGGAAATTTGGGGTGCATTTTGGTTTGCTTTTATTTCTTTCTTTTTTAATGCAAGTGTATTCTCACTATTTGCAGAAAGGTCTCTTCTTGCAGTACCCCAGAAATTCAGCCACTGCTCCTATTAAGACCTTCTATACATAGGAAACAACACACGCTGGCTCAGAGATTCTGCTTCTCCCATGTAGAGCGTTCTGTATTTTTTGAGGGGCAATACTGATTGGAACAACTTTTGCCAAATGCTGAGCTCGAAAGGACCTCGGCATCTACCTGGGAATTTGATACTGTGTGCTTTCCCTGGGCTTAAATGGTTAGCTAGGCATCTCTTGTCACAGACAGGCTACTGGGCTAGACAGAGCTTATCTGAGCCTGTAGAGGCGTTCCTGTCTTTCTTAGCATGCCTATGTCAGACCCAATTACCTAGAAGGCAATATTTTGCTTTCCTTTATGGCAAAATCACTTCAAAACCCCTGAGCCCAAAAGAGGAGCTGCTGCAGAGTCCGGTGTGGCATGGTCATCCCACTGTGGGAAGCACGGCTGCCTGTCTCTCTGGACTGAGAGCTCAGAGGAGTCTGGGGGCCAGGAGCAGCTGTCTCACACCAGAGGCTGTATCCTAACTCCATGGTACTGGCTTTCAGTTCCAGCTGAATCCAAAGTTTACCATATGCCCTAACTCCCATAGGGACAGAGTCTTCTCTGTGTGAGGCAAATGATTTTGGCTCCCTGTTATACTCAATTATACTGAATTCATATCTTTCCCCCTTCATTTCAAGCCCTTCCTGTATAACACCAGCCATAAATTATTCTCTAGGAATCCCTTTATTTAACGTATTTCTTCTTTTTGATTGCTATGGTATCTTTTAGAAGGAGATCCAGTTCTAATTTGAAGACTGGATCTGATAAATTTTTCTTCCCCTCCTCAACATTCAGTGACCCTACTACATATGTGTGTATGCATTTGGTTATTCCCTGGCTTTGAGATAGGATAGTACATGGCCAGGGAACTGACGTAAATAACACGCCCAAAAGAAAAGGATGAAAAGAAAACTGTAAGTATTCCTTACTCGGGTTTTAGTGCCTTTTGAAGAAAAATTGATTTTGACGTTTTTCACAGTTTTTGGTTTGCTCTTCGTGGTAGTTTACAATAACCATTTTGAGCAAAGTTTAGAGCAGGACTGGAAACATCTCCGTGTTAGGATAAGGTGCTGGTAGTACTGTAGGAACAATATTCCTTTGAGGTGATCCAGGAGATGTACTAGTTTTTCCCTTTCGTCATACCAATTTTCTGATGACCCACACAGATGGGTACATGAAAGTTGTCTTGGGCTCTGGTCTTCTGTAGGCAGCATGATTGTCACCATGGAATGACCTGCTCTTTTATGAAGCTATAATGACCTTCATAATTTTCCTCATCACAGACCTCAGTAATATCAATCTTGCTGCTAGTGTCCGTGTCGTTAAGTGTACTCACAGAGACTCCAAAAATAAGCAAATAGAGTTCCTTGCTTCCTCCACAGGGGGTCCAAGTTGATTTTTAAACTGAGTAGCAAAGATGGAGTCCTGCAAAGACTGTATATTTTTTGATATGTCTAGCAATACTAGATTTGAGAGAGGCAATTTCCTGTATTTAATGTTTTAGCATGCTGAGTGGTGAAGTAATGACTATTTTCAATAACAGCACTTTTTTTTCCAGTGGAAGCTCATTCCCTTTTCATACAGCAGCTGCTTCCTACAGGACGACTTTAAGGCTGCACACATTACAAAGAGGTATTCAAAGCGACAATGGCTGGATGTGCTTCAAGTATGTCGGAAGAGAACCCTACTGGCCCTCAAAGTGCCTGGGATGGGTGGCATGGGATCAGAAGGTGCAGAATGGTGCTCCTATTGGATCCAAAGCTGCAGGAGTCCATCTGCTCTGGGCTTTTGTTATTAATCTGTGCATTAACAATAATTTCACATATATTCTGCCAATTCCCCAGGCTTGTCTGGTTCCTTCCGCCAGATTTTTCGGCCTGTCTTCTGGAGCCCTTCTCTGGGGGATCACTCCCACCTCCTTTATGTCAGAATGGATAACAAGGCACTTACCTCAGTAAGCCAGCAGAGTTTATACAGCATTTCCCAGCAGGCTTCACTTTGGATAATGAGACAGGTTGTCTCTGGCAAGGACTAGTGGCTTGTGATACAGTCCTTTCAAAAACTGTGGTAAAATAGGGTTTACAGTGATACTGACTGTTGAGAATTGGGTTTCTCTGGTGCTGTTAATAGAGGTTTTTTCTCCTTCAGCGTTTTGTCTCTTAGCAATAGCATCCATTCACTTTATGAACTTATGAATGCTCTCATGATCCTTTTGTGGCCAGCAATGGTGTCTGGCACTAGAACATTTGATTATGGACAGCAGAAGAGAAGGGGAAAATGTAACCTCCCTATAGAAATTGCAGAGATTTCAGGGGGGAAGGTGTATTGAACATACAAATTACAGGAGAACCTTCCTGTGTAACTGGCTGGCTTCCCAGGCTTTTGCTATTGGTGCAGTATATAATAAATGGCACTATTACCATTTCACTTCTTTCTGCTGACTTTTTTGAACAGTACCACAGCATAATGAGTGAAATTCTTGGATTCCTGCACTAGCTTTTTCAGGACCCAGTAGACTCTAGTGAAATTCCTTCTGTTTTTTCTTTTCTTTATCATCAACCTATAGACACAAAAATTTCACCAGACCTGTGGAACACATTCTGAGGACTTTCTTGAGTTTGCCATTACACTTCAATTCTATAGATGAGAGGGAAAAGGGCATTTTTTAAAATACTGTGTCCACTAATCCCAGTCTTGGGGCAGAATCTGTTGACATTTTCAAATGCGTTGTTCTCCAGTGTCTAAGAGTTGCTCCCTGCCCTGCTATCTGCAGTAGGACAAGGCAAATGTGAGAGTTTGAGAGTTCATTAAAACATCATTCCCATGAGTCCAAACCAGTCAGTGGTATACAAGCTGAGTATGTTCCTATGGAAGCGGGGGATTATGTTTGCATGTTGTCAGTAGGAACTAAACTATGGCATTTTACACACTTCTAGCCACATCCCCTTTTACAATAAGAAAAAAAAAGCTCAGGTTTTTAATTCATGGGAACGGTCATGAGTAGTTTTAGGCAAACCTTAAAGGAGTGCACTGAGATTAAGCTAATCTTGTGCTTTGGGAGACTTAAAGCTGATCTTCACTGAGCAAATCATCTCTGCTTAAGGGGTGACATGATAACAGATTTCCCCTGTAACACTTCCTGATAATGATCAAGCTTGGAGAATATTTCCTATCTTTCCTAATTTATTTAGAAGATATACATAATCCCAGTGAAATTGAAGGGTCTCCTTGCCTTCTTAACCATGTATGCAGGAGCAAGGCCTTGTGCATTAAAATCCAGTTGAAACACAGAAGGTTACATTATGTAAAGGACTAAAGAAGAACAAATGATATCATGTCCAAAAAACCCTAGTTATTTTCATGGACCCCTCACGAAAAGTTTCACTGGCATTTAAGTCAACTCTTGCCACTCAAGGCTCCTGAGAGAGCACATTTGCATATGTTTTATTTATATGGGCTTCTGTTAAGACTAATAATTACACAGAAGCCTCCTGACACTATACTTGCAATCCCATATACCCTTCACTGTGCCTTTCTGCATTGAAACCAGTTAAAGTCTGAATCTGGGACAGAATCTTTGCACTTTTTTATATGTCAACATGATAGTTTCATTATTCATTTTTCACTACTGATTTATACAGAACGGTGGACAACTAATTTTTTCTTTGGAAGTTCCTAATCTGGAGTAAAAAAAAAGGAATTATGTAGTGTTACATGTGACCTTGTATGTTTGTCAGAGTTTTTCCTCAGTTGCAACACCATTCTTTGCTCCATAGGTAGGTGATGTGTGGCCTAAATCAAGCCTTTGAATCAGAGTCCCCAAAGAAGATGAACTTCTGATCTGTGCTTCATGCCTCAGGCCAATCTCTTTTAGAAAGCTTCATTAAAAATAAATGGAGTGGGTAAAAGCTGCTTCTGTCTTCACTGGACTTGGGATCAGGATGATGAGTGTAGAGTATTTCCAGTGTAAATCCTTGTATATACCTATGTTTGTGGATATAGCGTCTTCATTTGTAACATAGGAATACTTAACAAGTCCCAGACATCTGTAACACAGACAGTAGACAAAACTACGAACAAGCAACTAAACTAAAAAAAAAGAACCATAGACAATACATTTCCATAAAGGCAAGATAAAGTTCAAAGAGAAAGCTAGACTCAGACACTCAGTTATAAGAGAGATTTATGACTGTACTGCAGAAATATTTAAATATGACAATTCCCATGTTTATGAGCAAAATAGCAAGTTCCCATGCAGATAAATAAAATGCATTTCAATATTCTTACGCTAGTCTCTGTTTATATGAGTTTTTGCCAGAATTCAGACTAACGATAAGGATTTGCTACTGCAAGTAACTAGAGATTAATCCAGATGTTGGTGTTGGTTCTTAGAGGAGTACAAAGCATATGTATTGAAAGCAGTGAAGCTGCTGCTGATGGTTTCTTATCTTTAGTGTTATATTTTGTAATGTGTGGTAGGGATGAAAGCAGTGCACAGAATGGATGAATGATATTTCAATAGTTGGTATGAAGCAGTCAGCAGGAAACAAATTTTATACTTCGTGCTGGATAATCTTAAAGCATCCAGCCTGTCTTCAGTGCTTATGTAGAATTCTATGTCTTTATTAACAGTTTGATTCTCCTTAAGTCTTTTTTGTTGTTATAGGGGAAAACATAGTGGTTTTGCTGTTAAGACTTGCTTTTTTAACATATCTAAAAAAAAAAAAAAAAAAAAAAATAGTGTTTTGCTTTGTGAACCTGAATGCCTTGTTACAGAATGGGATGGGACACCTACTCTACTACTCTACTATAGATTACAAGGTAGGATAGGGCAAAAACTGCTCAATCCCAGTGGACAGAAGGACAGCTACTATTCACTGAGTATAATTTCATGGGAACTATGGAAGCTGGGGACGCCATTCAGTCAGATAACCAGTTTGTGCTCCTGGATCAGATTTGCCTGGGTAGAAACAGCAATAGCAACTAGAGGATACCATGAAGGACAGAGAGTAGGGAACGCAGGGAAAGCAGCACCAAAGCCCCACTCACTCTTCCAAAAGTTTGAAACCTTCTAATTTCCAGCTTAAATTTAGTCCTAGCCAATCTACAATCACTGACACTCTTATTGTCTTCAGATTTTTCAAATTTCTTCTCTTTATCTGCTTTTACACCTTCCCTTATGTCTGCTGAACTTACAACCGTTGAGACATCCAGCCACCTTTGTCTTACCAGACTGAAAAAACTTCTGGTTTAGGTCCTCTTCTATGAGGCAGACTCTGATCAGCTGTGTGGCCATTCTCTGTACCTGCTTCATTTTCAATACATCTTTGTTGCACATGGGTGGTCAGAGTTGTATTGTATTCATAATGAAGGCTTGCCAAAGCTTTTTTGCAATGGCATTAATACTTCCCTTTCTTTAGCAAGACATGCTAGAGTTATAGCTGTCGTTCTTCTTTATGGCTGCATTTCGTTAATGGCTCATTATCAACCCTTTCCCTCTTCTCCTGTCCTGTTAGAGCTGTCCTAATAAAATCTGTAGCTGTGCACTGTAACTAATAAGATGGATTTTGTTGCAAGGCTATGCTTGGATATTGCCATAAAAGTTTCAAATTACAAGTTCCTTCTGTTTGCATTTTTTATGCAAAATTCACTGCTCACTCTGACCCCAGTAGCCAAAAGATTGTTTTAATAGGTGTGGTATTTATGGGTAAAGAGTCAAACAAGTGAGGTTGGATTTGTGGTTGGTTTTTTCCTCCTTTTTACATCTTTTTCTGTGATTATGACAAAAGGTCCAGGGAGTAAGATGAGTAGAGTCAGCCTATGCCAGACGGTCCCACTTCCACTTGATTTGGAGAGCAGAAAGGATTCACCAGCTGAGTAGCAGGACCACGTTGTTTAGGTGATCTACATCTTCCTCACAAACACTTGATTCCACCAGCAAACTACAGAATGCTCTGGTGGCAGGTCCTTACCTAGTGCCATGGTGCCACTTGGCAACTGCACATCATCACAGCTGGTGCCTGCTGAGCCCTGCCTGCCTTCCCTCTCACCTGCAAGAGCTGCCTGGGCCAGCAGTTTTGTTTTTGAACAGGCATCAGTGCTGTTCTTAAGGAATACACAAAAACCCACCGACATGGTGGGACAGAAAAGCAGAACCGTGGTGAAGGTCTCCTCATTCTCTCACTAGCACACACCTTGATGTCCCCTGCTATCTCAAATCACCGCCTGCTCCCTAATGAGCCTGAACACCCACCTCTCAAATCTGCAGCTCCAGGATGCCTATGCAACTGCAGATATTATAGAATCATAGAATAGTTTGGTTTGGAAGGGGCCTTTAAAAGTCGTCTAGTCCAGCCCTCCCTGGTGTGGACCACGTGTTGATTCATCTCATCTCTGGGAAACACATTTAAATCAGTCTGGGTTGTCGTGTATGTTGCAGTCATGATCATCACTGTAAGATGGAGTTTGGGACATTTGAGTAATTGCTGCGAACTTTTACCAATAGTTCCATTAAAACAGCCCCGCCCATATCTGTTTCCTGGTTGATACAACACCCTGAGACTGTTTCCCTATATTTGCAGGGAAGAAGGGTTCCTGTTACTTGCAAGGATTCCAGAGACATTGATCCTTCACAAGGAAAGGAGAGTCAGTGGAGAGACAGACTGAAGCTTTTGTTAGTCTCTAAAGACACCCTCCTCTCCCCCATATCCTCAGAACAACTACAAGCATTTCCAGAGTGTGTTCCAGACTGCTTGTGTGTATCCTTCTCCAGTGAAAATATAGGGAAGTAAGAGGAAACATTAGGCCAAAATATCTAAAAATCCACTAAGCCAGCTCTGAAGATGGCAGAGGACTGGCAATGACAGCACCTACGTCCCCCTGCCTTTGCCTAACTCTTCACTGGTTCGGGGATTTTAAGAAGCCTGGATAATCCTCTGCCCCTACTTCCAGTGTTAGGAGCTTAAAATCCAGACAAAATAAGCCCTAGAATTAGGTGGAATCCATTAGGATTCACTAGAACTCCATTAGGAATTCATTAGGAATAAAGTTTATCCCTTTGAAGCCTACTGGTATATTAATGCTGCTACTATTACTCCTATAAACACCACTAATCATAAATGTCAAAGCCTATACAGTATCTGAAGGACACCTAAGGCTGACGTAAAATATGATGTATATTTTGGGTAACGCTTCATTCAATATTTAATATAATGCATGTCCACCTCCTATTTGTTGTTGACGTTGGTTATCTTGTAACTGTAGCCCAAGTTGTTCTTCGAGGCATGATTCTCTGTCTTCCTTTTGTGATTAATTTGGTTTGCTTTCCAGCTTTTTTTTCCTGTGGGTGGAAAATTCAGCCTTTGGCAACAACTGACCATTCTGCGTTCAAGACATGGGCCTCTCTTTTGTGGTAAGACCACTGTGTTTGTGCAAAAGTAGGTTTACTGCTATGCTCGCGCTCCTATGACCAAGAGTATTTTATCAAGTCCCTCAGTGGTTTCTCTGCCGCCGGAGGGTACCTGTATTACACTGCTTGTAGGTCCCAAAGGGCTGTTTCTCTAGCTGAGGAGCAATAAGAGTATAAGGTCTTCCGAGTTACGGTGTCATCATCTCACTACCCTAGCCAAGGTAGGGAGGTGAGCAGAGTGCTACAATATTCCCAAAGTGCCATCCTTTTTATTAGAGAATCTTCCCAAAGGCTGTGGAGCCAGGCGTGAGGCGTGTTTATGTCACTGGCCTGCTGCACGGTAGTCTTGCCGGATCTGGCAGGCTGGCCTGGACCGTAAGTGTATTCTGAGAGGCAGGCAATTCAGAAACTCAGGAGCCACTTCTCTGTGTGCTGGCCACAATTCCTACTTCCCCTGCCAATATGCTTATGGTTTGGCATTTGTAGACACACCGCAGCTGTCCAGTTGATAAACTGACACACTCTGGGTGGCCCTCGTCTCTTGAGATTTTACAACTGCTGTTTGCTCCACCAGACATGAATTGAAGTCTTCCAAACTCTCCCACGGAGACTTTCCTGGTACTCTGGTGTCAAGTTCAGAACAAGAATCCAGAGCAGACATTTTATTCCTAATAACACTTGTTTTCCTACCCTGCTGCTCTCCTTCAGCTAACTGGTGCCTGTGATGAGCCCACGCTTCTGTTCACTGGTTCATCCTGTTCAGCAGCAGTCAGCAGTTATTTACAGTACTCTCCAATCCAGGAGCCCTCTACCCTTGAAGGAGAAAGGGCTGTGTATGATCTATGGTCAAACTTGGGATTACAGATCAAATGTATCACTATGCATATATATATTTACGTGATCCTTGGGCCTCCTCCTGGTGTCTCCTGCATGCTTATTGTCCAGGTTAAAGAAACAGCCATCACCCACTTACGTACAGAAAAACAACACTGAAAAATGCAATGTTGCTAGCAGAGATCTTGAGAAACACAGCTACTGGGCTGTCTATATTTCAGTAAATTTTGTCGTAGCTTACAGTAACTGGTATGTGTCTTCGATCTCCTGTGCAATTCTTGCTTTACTCACACATTACTCCTGGAATATGTTGCTACTTCATCTAGTAGAAAAGGAGAAAAAAAATTTAACACCCATAGGAAGTGATGTTTCAGGTACAAGGAGCTGAAATAGTTTCAGTTTTTAGTGGCCGCCATCAAAATCTTGTCAGTATTGTTCTTTTGTAGCTCGCACATCATGGCATTTAGGTAACAGTGAAAACAGATTTACAGATAACTCTAATTTCATGCCACATTGATACCATAGTAGAGCAACTGCTAGATTGCGGACAGAAGGAGAGGTATTCATTTCCTTTTGCTTCTGCAGTAGATTCATTGAAATGTGTTAGCTCAGCAGTGTGCATATATGCTGATGTAATCAAGCCAGGTGCACACACAGGATTTTCTAAGAGGAGGTGGAGATGAGTCTGGATCACGCAAAGAGGAGATGGAGAGCTGTGCAGGATGTTTAAAGGTCGGGAGGATGCTTAACATTTTGTACCAGATATGTGAGGAGGGAACATGGCACAGGGGCATAGAGTTGTTAATACACTGAATGGCAAGAGGGGTACGAATTAGGCATTTAAAGGTCCAGAGTTCCAGATCATGTATGGTGCAAGGGAGAGGGGAGGGGACTCAGCCCCTTTGTGAGTTTAGATAGAAAAGATTAGGGAAACTGGGCTACTTACAGGAAAGGCAGGGAATGGAATAAGGATTAGCTACGGAACATTTTACTGTGCCGCTTAAACCCGATCAGACTTTTTAGTAGGCAAATGTTTTCTTCCAGCAAAATAGACCCAGAAGCAGCTCTCGTAAAATGTATGGGTTTTTTCAGTCATCCAAATACTGCATTCCAGTTCAGTCTGTCATTTTTCAAGGGAATGTGGTTTTCCTTTGCCTTCTCTGGAGCAGAGGGAGATATGGGACAAGGGTGTACAGGAGGACACGCGGATAAACAAGGCTGAGCTTGTAAAGAAATCTCTCCAGCTTGATTCTTGCCACCAGAGAATTGTATACTGTTAAACTTCCTAGATAGCCTCTCAGATTGTATACATGAAACAGACATTACATAAACTTCCAGCATTTTACTCTTTTTCTCTTTAAGAAACACCCTTGTGGGACAGTTGTAAGGAATTTACTAGGGTTGGGTCTAATAAGTTCCTACAGATAGTACTCTAAAAATACAGGCAGAAGAGGAAGCGATGCTTTTTTTTCTGGTTTTGTGTTTAACAGTTACAGAATTATACAAAAGGGAGACAATTCTTTTAAAAGTTTTATAGGATACTGTGGGAAACCTTTCCATTTCATTGCATTCCATTACACTTTCAGTGTAGAGGAGGTGCCATCAGGTATTTTCAGTGGAAGTGGGTATGTGCTTTCAGGTCTCACCAAAACCTAGTTGGATTATGTGCTTAATCCTCAGCCTTCCTGTGACCTGATAATCACCGGCTGCTTCAGTTTTGCATTCTTAACAGTCCACCACTTTGACAGAGACTGTTACTCTATCCCTAAAAGAAATGACGTATTGCTGCAGCCCCAGGAAACCTCCATTTCCAACTACAAGTTCTCTGATAGAGTAATTGAATGAGGCAGTAAGTCATGTGCCTCTGTAGTGGTCATCAGGAGTGCCACTATTCCTCTGCCATCACCAATTAATATCTCCTTTGACCCAAGCAATGACTCCTTATGTTCACTCTTTCTTCTAGAATATTTCAATACTTAAAGGATGCTTCTAAGAAAGATGGGGACAATCTTTTTAGTAGGGCCTGTAGCAATAGGTCAAGGCATAATTGTTTTAAACTAAAAAAGGGTAGATTCAGACTACATACAAGGAAGAAATTTTTTACAATGACGGCGGTGAAACACTGGAATAGGTTGCCCAGGGAGGCTGTAAATGCTTCATCCCTGGAAACATTCAAGGTCAGGTTGGACGGGGCTTTGAGCAACCTGATCTAGTTGAAGTTGCCCATGTTCATTGCAGGGGGGTTGGACTAGATAACCTTTAAATGTCCCTTTCAACGCAAACCGTTCTATGATTCTATGATCACAACTGCAGTCTCTTAATATTGACATCTCATGAAAGGCTTCAGTTAGAGATCCCAATGGCGATAGGTTGTAGGATAGAAGAAATCCTTTTTTTCTAGTTTCAGCAGAAGTTTCATGATCCACGAATACTTCCACGAAATCCAAATCCAGTTAATTTGGTTTACAACCAATATGGAGGTCTGAGATCAGGTTCTCCCAAAGAAGTGGAGTTTGACATACCAGGTAATGGGCGTGAAAATCAGCACTCTCATTTGTTTCAACCTAGCAGTTGCCACACTAGTGCCTGCCACTGACCTCCATGGAGGATGTGGGGCAATGCATGGCCTCCCACAGAGGCCAGCAGGTCACATAGGAAAGCCCTAGCTCTTACCTGTCCCACATCATGTCTCTCCCATGGGGTTGCTCAAAATCAACTGACTTATGCAATGAAAGCTGACCGAGGTCTCTATTGGTAAACCAAGTATTACAGGCCTTTGCATAATAATTCCAGGACCAGTCTTTCCCTCCATCTTCCAAGAAATTTGATAGCTAAAGATTATGACACCTGTGCAGAGTGACTTTTCCAGATCAGTGACCGTTCCCTATGAAGTTTTCATCCGTTACTGAATGTTTACAGTAACTTTGGAAACAATTTCTTCTATCCCTTTTTACCTACACCAGTTTGGTATTACCAATGTTGCTTCCAAGGTCAAATCTATACCAGCATTCATTTTCATAAGAATCACTAGTAACCTCTTAAACAAATGACCTCATAAATGACAATCTTTGTCACAAGCATTTGGAGAAAAATGGTACCATAGACATATACACACACACACTCTGCAGCTGGGAAAAAAAGGCTCTTCTCAGCACTCTTCTTCATGTGTATTTTTTGTAGCCAAAAACTAGAGTGGGAAAGGAAAAGATAACATCTGAGTTGGGATGACCAAAGAACATAGAGAGAACAATTTAGTCTCTTAAAACAATGCAAGAAGTTAGATTCCAGTAGTAATTCAAGTGAAGGCAGGGGGTTGGGCCACATCCAAACATCTATGCAGTCCCAGTGACCCAAGCTATCGCATGCAATATACCTCACTTCTTTATTTGTTTGTTTATTCTGAACGACTACAAGGGCACTTGATGTGATAAAACGTGGACAATGTCCTGAGTTCAGCTGGAGAGAGTTAGGATATTATCTTTCTGGAGCTTCTCCCCGCAGTAATGATGATACCCGTTTTGGGGTTAATTTTCTGTTGAATAAGCACGTCAGGTTTTAAGGCACTGGTCCAGACTGTAAACAAGTCAGCCTCTTTGGAGCCTGCTTTGGCACTCTGCTGAGGTTACTATTTGTATTAAACTATTTGCTAACCTATTCTTCATAAAGCCAGGTATGTTTCCATGAAAAGGAGAGGCAATGTTGACATCTGTCCTCTTGCCAGCAACAGCAATCACGTTACCTTCTTATCTCAGCTAGCCCTCCCCCCATGCTGATGCACTAAATAAGGGACTGCTGAAATTCTGGCCCCAGGCTGATTACATTTCTGCTCCACACACAACTCAGTATCTGTGCAAAAAGCAGGAGCAGCTCAGTCCCATCATTCCAGTGGCACCAAGATCAGAAGAAACCTTACTGCTGCGAGAAATCAGTGATAGAAAGCTCTGGAATGTAAATTTTACATGAGGTAGAGATTTTCACATATGGCTGACAAGCAATTTAAAGCACTAAGGAGAGTTCAAGAGGGAGTTAAGTGGTCCATGTAGATATACGGATACTAGAATAATGTGGATGCATTTAGGATGCAAGATAGACAAAGAATTCATTTCATCCCCAAGCTGTTTGGAGCTGTAACTACATTTTGGTTCTCAGCTTGTACAGAGTTTTCTACAGCAAGACTGGCCCCAACTGTAATAGATCATTGTAATAGCTCTGTTCATATCATGAAGTTGGGGAGTGGAAAGCAAACAATCTAAACAACGTAAGACCACCACAATTTCTTCAATTATTTTTGTAGGTTACCCATAAAATCGCGGGCACTTTTCAGGCATAGAAAAAGGCATAGACTTGGACTTATATCTTCTAGCCCAAGGGTCTAGCCTGGTGCGTGCTCCTTGCACTTTCAAAACTCCCATTTACTGCAGTAGTAGATCTAGGATGAAATGCAGGAAGTTCAGGATTATTATTTATGATCCAAGATTAAATGAGGTGTTTGCAGGAAGAAAAAGGACTAGCTTCTGGGGGACAGAAGCTTGCTGTCCCTTTGGTATAAAAGTGCAATCTGAAGGCATAGGAGGTTTTATCTGGTTGGGGTATTTTGCGTTTTGATCCTTCCATTTGCCGTAGGGTAGAGTAATTAGTGATAATTTTACTTTGCTTAGAGTTCCTATTCTCTGTTTCTTTGCATTTGATATACAGTTCAAAGTCTGATGAAGAAATATTAGAAATAACAGCTGTTGCACCCACAAACAGGGAGTTAAACCAGGCACTCTATTACCTGATTTTTAAATGATGGGAGATTTACACCTATAAGGCAGAGAATTTTTTCTTTGAAATAGGTAAGATTTTTCAAAGCACCTGGGGCTGGCCTCATCCTGCCTCCACCAAAGTGGAAGGTTCATGCTTCCACTCACTTCAATGGGAGCAAAGGTAGTTAAATGATGAGCACATCTGGGAGCATTCCCTGTCAAGCAATTAGGACTAAGCATGCTGCTGGCCAGATCCTGAAGTGACTTATCAGCTAGGGAAAATTGATACGCATTCACTTCACTCAGTGTAGCTGGATCAATTTATATCTGACCCTCTGTTCTGGGACTTCCCAGTGACAGTATTGATACAGCTATGATGGGCTAAGTATATAGGCAAAATCAATTTTGTGGGAAGAGGCGATATGTTTATTACTCCAGCTTATATTGTTGGAAAATCAGACAACCTTCAGGGCATATAAAACCCTTTTTCCATTCTATTCCTGAAGGTTGGACCATATTTCTGAAGGCATGCTTGTATTTTTTCTAATGGTATTTGTTGGACAGATGGGAGATACCATCTTTCTCTGCAAATTTAGATATGGAGATTTCTTCCAGACATGACTGTCTGTTGCCACTCTTTCTCAGGTATCTGTCTAGCATAAGGCAGCCTCTTTTTTTTTTTTTTTCACTCTCTATTCAGTGCTATTAATTTCTGCCCTTTTTCTTCTCTTCTTCCCACTGCTGCCCATTCCCATCCATTATGGTTCCTTTCTTGTAATCATCATGCTGAACTCCTATTTGACTTTTTCCTTATTTGGTGGTATGGATGGGTTTGCTCCACAAAAGACAAAGCACTCCACAGTATCTGCATTATTGTGTTTTGACATTTTTTGATTCTCATGTAATTATAGGCTAAGTTACTTTGATATGGACCCGATCCAACATCTGAGTGTTTTATTGGTTTGCATACTGTCAGTGTCAAAAATTACTTTTTTTTTTTTTTAAGTAACAAACTTCCCTTATTTTCCCATCTTGTTTTCATTAGCTTCTCTTGACAGTAGGTCAGGTTAGGTGCTTTGCCATCTCTGCTGCTTCTGTCATCTCCTGATGTCAAAACTGACAGAGGCTGTTCTTATCTTTGAGCTTTTAGAGCAATGTCTGTACATGGGGTAGATTTTTTTCCTCTCGCTGTGTTCTTTGCTGTCTCTGCTTCTTGTCTTTTTGGTTTGTCTTTGGCTTTTGTCTTTCTGTTTTTTTGGCTCGGCTGTTCAGTAGCAGAGACAAAGTTATTGTTAGCTCTGGCTAAGAGAAAAAACAAGATGGAGAGATGCTTCTTTCTTTCACAGTTTAGTTTGATGCAAGATCTTTCACTATGAGTCTGATTTTGAATCCCACCCTGACTTTTTCAAGCTGAAATTAATCCACCTGAAATTGCACAGGCAAACTTCTGTGTCAGACTACAATTTTTCAGGAAAACTTGACTGATACTAGGCAAAACATTTGGGAGATAGGAAGATATTTTAAAAAGGGGGGTGATCTCACTTTTTGGATAATTTCCTAATGTTTATTTTAAAGAAATGTCATGACTCAAAACTATCTTGACCGAGAAACTCCCAATTTGGGTTACTTTGTTGTCCCTGGCAAGGATAGGTGCTTTGGACTCAGTTTGGAAGGTAGCGGGGGGGTTATAATTTAGATATTAGTAACAACAATGTCTACATACATTAGAAACACATTGTTTTTTTGAATACCACATTCTGGCTTGTGCATTGTTTATAAACCACATACCAACAGCCTTTGTGCTCTTTAAGCAGTATGCAGTATTATACACTCTTTAGGAAGCACATAGCCAAAGGCTACCAGATGCCTGAACAGTTGCTATTATATCCATCAAGCAGGGTTAAGAAGCACTCAGTTTGAAGCATCTTCTGATCTCCACAGGAGTTTCGACAGAGTCTGTCTACTTCATGGGCATTCTCAGGATTGTGCTGGCTGAGAAGACCCCTCAGTGCCTCTCTGAGCATATCGTTAAAGTGAGGTCTCAATACACCTCGCTCCTAGCCTACGGCTGGATTGTGAGTCGTTCCCTGCATTAACTAGGGCTATTAGGGAAGCACTTAAACATTCCTCTTAAACCCCAGCATGCTGAAATGTGGAAGATCGCTAATCTAGAATTAAGGTCAAGGAAAGAGAAGTAGTTACAAGGGCAAGTGGAGATATGGAAGTGCTTGTGGATAAAAGGGTAATCCTGAATGGATGTCATTACCTGAACTCCTCGGTCACTGGCAAATAAACATACAGAAAGTACAGAATTAGGGTAAACTACCTCTAAACATCTTGACAGAGAAAATGACTTTGTTATGCCTGAATCTTAGTACATTCAAAGGCAACTTGATTTGCCATGTAAGCTCTGCACTGCCTCTAAATATTTTGGTCTGTAATTCCTGGAGTCCCAAGTCTGGTTTTTGGGGTGTTCTGCTCTTAATCAAAACTGATGTGTCAAAAATAAGTACATTATTAACTGGTATTACTATGGCACATACTAGGACATCTTAAGAGTGAGCTTTGAGTGAGCTTTGATTCCACTGAAATGTCAAAGCGGCAGACTTGGTCTCTGGCTGCAGATGAATGCCAGCAGGGAGAGTCTGGTCATGGGAGTGGGGAATTCAGCAGAGGCTGCAAAAATCTCCCAAGAAGGGCAAAGTAGCCCTTACTAAGCTCCTTGCAGGCACAGTGAGACAGCTACCAGTGCATAAGCAAGGCGGCCTAGGTTGCGTAAGTTCACCTTACAAACCCGTTCTGTCTGCCATGTAGAGAAATGCTGAAACTTTTTGAAATTCACCTCATAGCAGTACCTTTACTCATAATGAGTCTGGGATATTGTACCACCTAGTAAAACTATAGTCCAGACTTATTCAGAGTTTAAATACTCCAAGTAATTAAATCAAACTAGTGAAATCAAATCCACTCCCAAAAAAAGAGACCAAGGCACCTCTGAGATACCACTTTGAATGCCTCTCTTTTGAACATCCCAGTTGTCATGGGGAAAGTAGTGAAACTGGACAAGAAGCGCTGTTTCTGAAATCCTCTGCAGAGCAGTGAAGTGATGAGGAAGATAAGTCTTCTTGTTGTGAAATGCATATATTTTGCCATTTTGGAACCAAGACCTCTGTTCCACTCTGGATGAATGAGAAACAAATTTATTAGACTACTGAAATGGCAATGGGTACCTCTTCAGTAGATACCTTGTGTACTCCAGTGTTTAGATTTGGAATAAGTTGTCCAGGCAAAAGGTAAATGAAGATAGTAAATTTAAGCGCATCTTCTGAGAAACACTAACTACCTTTTACCTTTGGGAGGGTGAATTTTTTGACAGGTTAGCATTTTCCAGAACACAGAATATATCCTTCCTCCAAAATCAGCCTCAACTGTGTTTGCTGTCTCTTTCAAGCGACATCACAAACGCTTTGGGGATAAAGGATTGTTTTCTAGAGAATACTTTGGTAAGATGAGGGGTCCCTAGCCAAGTATGACAATAGTCAACATAGTTCCTTGTGTACTTCACAGTTAAGAAATCTTATTGAAAGTTCAAAGGATTGGATTAAATTCTTCTTGGATTTCCTGTGATAATCTCAGTTGGATCATCTGCTCTTACATGTTAGAGCTCAACAATGTCTGACTCTGTTAAGGAAAAATGACATTTATTAGACACAACTTTCCTTTACAAACCTTCCTCATCTGGCTGGGACAACACATGCTATCTAAAGGGCTGTCTTGCAGCTAATGAGAATTTTGTATAAAGAACCAAAAAAGTAATATCAGATGGGAAAGAATGAACTGCATTAACCCTTTACCTTAAGAAAAACATGGTGATACTGGATTTGGCTTCTCTCTCTCCATATGTTAGAGTCCATTTAAAGTATATTGCAATTTCAGGTTTTGTTGGCAAAGATTAAATTCATCCTGCTTCGCATTGCTGCAGGACCTGGTTTGAAACACTTATGCATTATCCAAATTCTTTACCAGAATGCTCAGGAGTAGTTGCACAGAATGACCATTTTCAGCACCTGTGTGGCAATCCGAAGGTCCAAAAGGAAGGTTCATGACAAGTAATTTGGTGAACGTTAAGGGTCAGAGTCCTTGGATATAAGCTTTTATTTCAGGAGATATGACTTGTGGGTGTTGAAGGACAGAACATCAATCAAGTGTACCAATACTTCTTTTGGGTAGAAGCATTATTCTTTGCATTTGCTTTTTCTATCTTTATTGGTATCCCTCATTAGCAATTTTTAAGGGTACCTGTACTTTGGGAAGGATGCTTATATGTTTGTTGTGTTAAAATCTAAGCAGGCAAGTACTAAATGTTCAGCTAATAGAGATCATCCTAGCCCCACTGATATTAAATTTACTCAGTTAAGCATCTGTTCTGGTCTATGTGAAGCCAATGGAAGTTTTGCTGTTGACTGTAGACAACCAGGTTTCACTCACTCTTTTAAATATTTAAACAACTATATGGGAATTGTGACCTTGGTGAGTGCTTTGAATACACCTGACAAAGGAAGTAAGTTTGTGATGTGTTTTACCATGCGGTGAGAATGCATACATTTGTTCAGTTTGTTTTTATACAGTACTTGAGGAGAAATCTAGACATTTAAGTAGTTTAGTCTACTAGTTAAGCAAGCGTAGTGATCTCTTTTGGGCCAGAGCTTCTTGTTTCTTCTGTTTCTAATGCAGAAGTTCTCTTGTAGAGATTTACCTATATGACAGAGGTAAGGGTTGCTAATTCTGTCTATTAGGAGATGTGGATTTTGCTTGAGCAAGGCTAAGTGACTGACAGTGATCTATGTCATGACTCAAACACAAGCATGGAAGAAAGTTTGTGCTGGCGTCCCTGAAAGAATGCCTTTGCTGATTTTTATAGGCTTCATCCAAAACCCAATAAGAGAACTCTTCAGTGCTGTTAGAGAGGCAGAAGCATGTCCAAGAAAAAGGAAAATTTGAAAATCTGCATTTTCAGCAGTGACTAGTATTGGTTATTCCTCAGTTTCAAAGTTCACAAGCAGAGAATTCAAAGGAAGATTTGGAAGGGAAACCAAATGAAAAGGGGGCCCAGTTTCAGGTTGTTGGTACTTTCTGCTTTTCAAACTCCTCTTTTGAAGTGTCTCCAGTCAGGCATCTGAATCGCTAGTCATTTTAGACCTCTCAGACTCATTCTTTTCTTTTTTCCTCATCTTTTTCTCTTTTCCTCTTCTCTTTTCTATTAAGGTCAAATCCTGCTTCTCCTGATGCCAATAATAAAAAACTCCCATTGATTTCAACATGAGCAGGAAATATGCAGTTTGCTATTTACCACAACCACCACAATGAATCTCTGGGAAGAATTCATTTATATTCATTCCAATGATGCCACGAAAAATGGGCTCTTGCTATTTTATCACATCCAAACTGTTGCTCTAACTCTAACATCCTAGCTGTTGCTAACAAGTCAGTGATGATTTGTAAACCAACAATTTATGGTAACCACATTCCATCCCCATTATGATGTGTGGTTTGGAAATGGAAAAGTAATCAAGACCTCCTGTTAAGAGACTTTATTTCAGTTGAATGTTTCTGTAAATAAAAGCATTTTGAAAGGATCATTGCTATACATTTCTAACTCCAAATTGTTCATTTGATCTAGGCCCCATCTACACTCCAAATTCCTGCCAAGCTCTGCCTGTCAGGACTGTGAGATCCCCAATGGTGGCATGAGCATACTGGCAAAGTTGTTTCCATCAATATAAGTATTTTCACTCGACTGGATAGTTTCACTAGACTGGAACAGCAGTTCCATTTCTTGAAGACAGCTATGTCCATTCCTTGGAATACTTCATAATACTTTATCAGCACACTATAAGGGTACTGTGACATAAATAAAGGCCTCCTGCTACAGTTACAGTAACTGATGAAGAATTATAGTCAGACCCATGGTATGCAGTAATGCCCTTGGGAACTAAGAGCCTGCGTAGTTTGTGCAACGCTTTGTCTTGGTTGTAAGGATTGTGGGCAGTCACCGTGACACTAAGGAGGACTTTCCAGCACTTTGATGGGAGACCACCTAGAATTACTGGTAAATAGACTTGAACGTGGAATTTCGTTCCAGTACTAGGTTCTGGTACCAACTAGGTTGAAAACCTTCTTTTGATCTCTTTGACACTAATACACTCTGTTCTTTCAACCCTGCGTAAGAAGCCTAGCAGCCTGGGTTTGAGGTTAGAGCCACTTTGTTTGGTAACCTGCTAAAGGAGGTATCAAATTAGGCAGTCTAGAGAGTGCCCTAATTAATCAGCACTAACTATGGTGTGATATGAAGATAGAAAACACATTAATTAGGAGATAAAGCTCTCTTCCTACCTTTTCCTCTCCAGCAAAAATCACTACTTGATTAGTTTACGTATCCCAGGATTGAGCGCAATTCACTGGGGGCAGGATGTCAGCTCAAAGACTTTATCTGAATGCTCTGATTCTCGTTGAACAAAAGACTGACAACTAAAAATCACTCTCAAACTGACTTTTATTTTGTGACCTAAGAATATGAAGAGGTTTTGAGCATGTATGAATCTTCATGAGGTGTTGACTAACTTGACTACATTGTAATAATGGTTTGAAAAATTAACAAATGTTCTAAGTAACTTTCTAAGTAGTGATCTCCATAACATTACTGTGAAATACATATTTTAAAGGACATTTTACCTCATTTGGTACAACAGACTGAAAAATAAGACACATAACCTACCAAGAGAGCTCATTCACCATGGGTAACTACAGCCACAGGTCTATGAGAAAAAGTGTTTATGGACTTAACTCCAGTTAACTCCACTCTGCTGCAAGTACAATACCTCCTCATTAGTAGCAGCACAGCCATTCATGAGCCTGTGTTGTGAACTGCACCTCTTAAATTTGGTTGAAAAAAGGCAGTATGTATAAGGTAGAGAATAATAATGGCGCAGTAGTTTCCTGATCTGTCATAGTCATGCTGGCAGGTATGGTAGGCAGTGGAAAGTGGGAGGTAGGTGGTAGATGGGACTGTCTGAAGGCCAGTAGTAGTGCTGCCAAAGGCAAAACTGTAACCTAAATCAGCTTTAGAAAAAAGCCTAAATATTTTACTAAAGAGGTGATCAAATCATGGTCCTACAACCTGCTAGATATGGGTTCCGGTGGGCCTTGTAAAGACAAGTTCTACCACACCACACTCTGCAGCCAGAGGGGCACTCGAGTGTGATGTTGGGGACCACTGCAGCCCAGCCAGTTTCATCCCCCTTGAGCAGCATTTGATAATAGCTGTCCTCACCAGTTCTGGAAACAAGTCAAGATCTCAAAGCTGGGTTACATGATTTTATCCCTACCGCTCATTCTTTCCAAATCACCCTTTTGGGCATGAAATAGATTTCTGTATCTCCTCTTTATTTTCACAAATATTTACTGTCCCGGTGTGTATGTCTTTGGCCTATTATATCATGCTGTTCTTTAATTAGAAAGTTACTAAAAGGAAGAAGATTGTCAACATTTGTCCAGTAGTAGGTGTCTGTCAGGTAACCGGGCAGAAGTGAAGCGAGCCACCATGTTTACATTAATGCTAATGCTGCGCTACCACCTTGTGGACAAAAGGTAAATAGCACGGAGCTGTGCGGCACGCAGGTACACTGTCCGCGTCCGTGAGAAATTAACACAGCACCCCTTGGGAAGGGGACTGTGGGCAGCCCAGCTGACAAGGACAGTGTCGTCTGAACCCCCCTGAATGAGCCAGTTCAGGAGCTGGGCAGCCAACAGAAGCCAAACAGACCGAAAAATCTGCTGGAGCGCTGACGTGTGATAGCAGGTGAAGGGTACCCCTCAAAGAGACAGGACAGTCTGATTCTCCTCAACAATACCGAGAGAAGCAAGCAGGAATGAAATCGTGTTCCTGTGATGCTACAGTACCAGTGCCTTTATACAGGCAACTCCTCTGACCTGCCTGCTCTCAACTGCAGCCCTCAGAGCTACCTGCAGCTTCCTTGGCTGTCTTCTGCCCACTAGCTCAGCTGACAAGTCCTTTAACAGCGTGTTACCTTGGAGTCCCAGCTCCTCCACGGTCTTCTCTCCACATGCTGCGGTTACGGCAGCTCTCTTGCATTTCAATGCTGTGCTTCAGGGAAGGGCAGAAATCAGAACACCACCTAAAAGTTCAGCTACTGAACATGTTATTAATAAGAATATCATTGGTAGCCTCTTCATTCCATCAGGATGGAGTGCCCTATGGCACTTAACTAATTCCAAGAGAAGGTGTAGTCAAAACCCTATCTTCCTTTTCCCTGAAACTAAAGGGATCCTCCTGCAGGTCTGAAACTGCACAATCAGGAGGAGATGTGCTGTCTTCTGTGCCTCCTCACACGTGAACTACAGAGGGATTTGAAAAAGAAGTGTTACTCAGACATCTCAATTACCTACCAAAGATGATTGGCATAGTCTGATTTGGGTCTTACATGGCTGAAAGCAAAAGCTTTTGCAGGACTGAGCCTCCTGTCAGTCAATAGGCTAGAGACCCAGATTTATACCGATGCCAAATTCTCTCTGTGATCTGTTGTGATACACAAAACCAAACCAAGGCTTTGCACGTCTGGAGAACATGTCCAAAAAACACAGTTTATTTGATATTACAGAGCAAACCTTCCTCAATTACTCTTCAATTAGAGTAGTTCTCTTCACATGGAAAATTGGGTGTCTCTGGAGCAAGCACGTGAACTTGGGTCTCTAACATGAGTACATTTTGCTTTAATGGTAGGCATAAAATTGTTTCAGCTTTCCTTCTGTCTCATCTCTCCCATCATCTACATTTTCATAAGACAATTTGAGCATTTTTTCAAGGATCGCTTATTCCAAGCTCAAGAATGGTCCATCTTGACATGCAGGAAGCCAAGGAAACACAGCAGGAAGCCTGCATGAATGAAACAAGGAGTTCCAGACAAAACTCAAACATAAAAAAGAAATATGCAAGAAGTGGAATCAGTGTCAGATCTCCCACAAGGAATATAGAGACATTATATCATGCAGGGATGAGCTTAGGAAAGCCAAAGCCCAGCTGGAGTTGAATCTGGTGAGGGATGTAGAGGGCAATAGGAAGGGCTTCTACAAGTATATCTCCAACAAAAAAATGGGGGAAATGTAGGCATGCTGCTGAATGGGGATTTGGATAAGGCTGAGGGACTCACTGCCTTCTTGACTAGAGAAATGGGACAACAGGAATTTCAGGAAGCTCAGCAAAGGGCAAAATCCTGCACCTGAGAAGGATTAGCCCTACGTACTAGTGCAGACTGGGGATCCACCAGCTGGAAAGCAGCTTGGCAGAAAAGGTCCACTGGCCTGGGGGTCCTGGTGGACAACAAGTTGACTATAAGCCAGGAATCTGCCCTTGAGGAAAAGATGGCCAACGGCATCCTGGGCTGCATTAGGAAGACTGTTGCAGGCAAATGGAGGAAAGTGATCCTTCGTTTCTGCTCATCACTGATGAAACCACATCTGGAGTTCTGCAGCCAGTTGCTGGGCTCCCCTGTACAAGGACATGAACGTACTGCAGTAAGTCTAATGAAGGACCATGAAGATGATTTAGGGATTAGAACATCTGACGTACAGGGAGACACAGAGAGCTGGGACTGTTCAGCCTAGAAAAGAGAATGCTCAGTGGGATCTTATCAATGTGTATGAATAGCTGATAGAGAGACTGAAGAAGGCAGAGGGAGACCTTTCCAGCAGTATCCTGTGAAAGGACAAGAGGCAATGGGCACAAACTGAAATAGAGGAAATCGCGTTTAAATGTAAAAAGCTTTTTTACTATGAGAGTGGTCAAACACTAGAACAGGCTGACCAGAGAGGTTGTAGAGTCTCTGTTCTTGGAAATATTAAAAACCTGACCGGACACAATACTGAGCAACCTGCTCTAGCTGACCCTGCCCTGAGTAGGGCGCTGGACTAGACAATCCCCAGAGGTCCCTTCCAACCTCTGTGAATCTGTTCAGTAACATGTTCATTATTCTAGACACAGTTCTGACAGAAGCAATGCTCCTGTGTACATCTTCTTGTTCCCTTTTTGGCAGAGAGAGGAAAAACATTTCTATCTTTCGATTCTGCTTTCAGGGTAACGTTCAGCCCACAGGTATTGTGGGACAAGAGTCCTTGTACTCTCTTCAGCACTTTTCCCTGTCCTACTTCTCCTGTTGTCCCAAAAAAACTTACTGAAGCATCACAGCTCCCTTCTGGCCCCAGCTTCTGTCTTACAAGGAGATCAGAAAGATCAAAGTATAGATATTAATTTTTGGTGTGGCAGAAGCACAGGATAAGCTTAGGGCATGAGGGGTAGTACATGTACTGCAGGTCCTCTTCCACTCCAGCTCTATGTAAGAGGGGTCTTTTAATTCAGGATCTTTCACCCCTTGTTCTGCCTCAAGCACAGCAAAACTGCCACACAGGACTACCATGAATCTGGAACTCTCTCCCGTTAATGCTCACCTGCTGTCCTTTTGCTCCTCTCTTGCACTGACCAATATTGTGAAATACTGTGCCATGGAGACATGGGTTGTGTGCCAAAGACCTTAGTCTTAAAGATGTGTTAATTTCATCTACTGAGATCTTGCTAGTTAAAGATTTTCATGTCATGCTGAAAATAACAACTTCTTTACTGACAGTGGAAGTCTGGTAATGTGACAAATGCTGAATCTGTTTCTCTGGAGAGAAATTTCTAGCAGAAGACTGTGATGGCATTGTAGGAGGAATTCAGAGCAAAACAGTTCTTGCTGGGTTTTGTTGGTGTCCTCAGCTACCGGAGTACATTCTTCCTTAATTCCATGAGTTGGGTTCCTCAAGTAAAAAATTATTCCTCCTTGGTCCATGTTTCCTAAATGATATAATTTGTCTTACTCTGTCTTGCACACAAATATAAACAGGATTCCATAATCTCAAAACTGATATATTAGAAAGCACAAAACCTGAGCTTCCTTTCCTGAATTCTCAGGCAACATAGTGGGCCATGTAGTGTATCCTAAGATAGCTCTTCTCAAACTGATGGGGTAATTCCATTTCATATCAGCTTAGGATACAGAACTAAGCCATCAGTGAGAATCATACTGGGCACAACTGTCCTCTACACTAAGTTTTAGTGTCTTCAGCTGTTAGTCAATGCCTAAAGGCTTCAGTAAACTGATGGAATGCAAAGAACAATTTGCAGAAATTAATCAGGAAAATCTTTGTACCGCCTGTCTTTGCCACTGAAGTACTAAAGAGTGAGGTGTTCTGTAGTTTTCTGCGTAATGACATCATTGCTTCTTTGCTTCATCTTTTCAGTCTGGTTCCTGGACAAACAGAGATGTCAAGGCTATAGGAAAGTCAATTTTCTCCACCCAGTTTTGTTTTCTTATCTATCTTTAGCTCCATTTAACCAAGTAGAGATAGCAATGCAGAAACTAAGGGTGTATCACAAAGTACTGAGAAAATGTGGTTGAATGGTTTGCCCACAACTCAAACAGGCAATATTAACATAAAGCCATTATCACATTAGTGATGGGGTGGAATTATTACCAAACTCTGTATGCACTTGATAGCACTATTGGATAATACATTTGTAATAGAAAGCCCATTCTGGTAACCTTTGACTTGTTTCCTGCCCATGGATAAAAATTGGTAATTGGAAGAAAGTTACAACAAGCAACATTGACTACCAAGTTCAATTTATGAAACGCCTTCCTCCTCAAGCTCCCTGCAGCTAACACAATTTTCATAAAGGGGACTAAAATTTACATTCAGTTACAAAGCCTGCCTTTTGTAGGACACAAGAGACACAAGAATCAAGTTAAATCATTTTGTTTACTCAGATTTAAACCAAGAAATATGAACTAATGCAAGAGTCAGAAACAAATTGAAATGTCTGAAGTACAAGACTTAAACACTGTACAAAATTCATATCATCATCCAACACGCATTCCATTTCTAACCCATCAGTTTTGGGATTCATTCAGGAAATACTTAAAAACAGGCCTTTTTTTTTTTTAATGGGTTCTATTGAGAATGTTTCTAACACTCTTGTACGAAACATACTGATGATCATCTGTGTCATCTTGTGAGATGTTCTTGAAAGACAGGATTTGTAAATTAACAAATTAATAGATACTTTCCTTCTACGAGTTCATCTTAGTTGTCCATTTATGTCAGAGTATTTAAAGTGTGCCAGTCTACCACTTCAAGGAATATTTCTATAATACTGATAGTTGAGAGTATTTTCTCTGTCAGTAAATATAAGACGAAAATACGAAATGCTGCACAGTGATATGACTGTAAATGGATCCTTTATTTTTACTTCTACATTTTAGCTATTAGCCTGTTCAACAGACGTTTTGCTGTTGATTCCGAGTCTGTAAGTGGGAACAGTCAAAGCTGCTTCACTACAGTCAACTGCGTATCCTGCTTTATGGTACACCATGCTCAAACTCCACGAATTTAGTGACAGCTAAAATAGGCCACTTAATTGTAAATGGTATTCAAAATCGTTACAAAGCAGTCATTTCAGATATGGAACTTCTGAACTGGAAGATTTTTCTAGTTACTGTACCTGACAGGTGTTTTGTGCTATGCTTTGTGTTTAGTAGTTTATGGTTAAATCTATCATGAGTAATTTTGTGAAAGACGTACCTTGAAGACTAACAGTACTGGTTGTGGATGGGAGCAGAGATTTGTTTTGGATACATCAAGAGGTAGCTGTCATCTCTTTGACCCAAATGTAACCATTTTGCCAGGTCTTAATAGCCTTCGGCAAGGGCCAGGGTTAAGTTTAAGAGGCTCCATTTGTTGCACAAGTTTCACCCAAATCCCTGGGAAAATAATATCAAACTTTCTCATGTTCAGTGATTTAAGTTTCCCCATTTGCAAACACAAGTCAAAGGGATCAATAAATAACATATAAAATAAAGGGAGAAAAGAAAACTCCTGGCAAAATAGTTAAACAGGGTGAAAGCACCTAGCATACAGCTACAGTAATAATTTTACTGTCTTCTGCTGGGGAGGCAGTGTTTGGCCAGCTGCTCACTTTGCCCTCTAGCTTTCACTCAAAATTTAGGATTCTAGTGCCTTGCAGGGCAGCAAGGCTTGGTCAGCTTCAGCTTTCCCACACACCACGTAAAAAACCTCTTTCCCAAAGACACCTTTTCTACTTTCTAACCCCGTGCTGAAAGTAAATGTCTTGCATTAGGCTAACATTCCTCAGGCACAGTTAAAAAGTCTTAACTGACTTTGAATCCTCTGCATTCTTACGGGTCCGAAATTTCCTCCTTCATGCTAAAAAGCTTCCCTTTCAAACAGAAATGTTTCTTGAATATAATGAAGCTACATATGCAAAACAAACATGTTTTAGGCCTATCTACCAGTCCTTTCCATTGCTTGTCCCTTTGCTCTGTCAGCTGTCAGCCAGACTCCTGTTCTAGTCTGACTTTCTTTCCCCTGAGGAATTCTTGTGGTGGGAAAGACTGCCAGAGATTTGCTTTCACTTTGGGCCTCAGCCACCAGCGTTACCCAAAGTTAATGTATATTTAATACGATGCAGCCAGTAACCCTTTCTGCCAGCGTCTGACCATGTGCCAGCTGGAGAATGCTGCAAAGCGATGTCCTCTCACTAAATCTCAAAGCCCACGTATAAACTCCTGATCAGTGGTGGGTGAGATTACTGGGGATGTATGTATATACCCCTCTGTTTCCTTGCCAGCTGGAATCTCTCCATGCTGTAGGATATCTACGGAAACAGGCTCCAGAGAACCTTCTGCTTTTGCGGTACATGCATAAGGCAAAGCTACCGGAGGGTTTTTCCTGGTAGCTTAATTTCCTGCCTCAAGCAGTCATGTAACACTTCTGTGCATGGTTAATTGATGATCATGATTTACTGGGTAAGTTATGGCATTTTAGTGATGGCTGTAAGGCGATCTTCATGTGTGTAGTTGTACATGGAACAATTTCATGTTTTAGGTTTCTTCAGGACTACACTATCATTTCCATGGAATTTTGGTTTTGGTTTTTTTTTTGGTTGGTTGGTTCTTCCTTGATGGATCAGCGGAGACAAGGAAAACTGAGTGTAATGAAGTTTCCTTTCTT
Organism: Burhinus bistriatus; assembly: GCA_013397275.1. Classification (NCBI taxonomy): domain Eukaryota; kingdom Metazoa; phylum Chordata; class Aves; order Charadriiformes; family Burhinidae; genus Burhinus; species Burhinus bistriatus. The sequence goes on along the minus strand of VYXH01006858.1, from coordinate 121,363 downwards.
GGAAGGTCTTTTTTCTTTCTTCTTTTTTTTTTTCCTCCTTTGGTATTTCTTCAATTGGTTAAGTAAGGTTTACATTCACCAGGTAGTATAAAGGTTGAAACATTAAGGGAACCAGAGGGAAGTGATTGAGATGGTCTTTCTGAGGATGACAGCTCTGCCTTGTAATACAATACTGTTTCTCATGGGAGTGGGTGGGAGGCCTGCCTAAATTTCCTCTTCCTGTCCTGCCAAATTCCCCAAATTGCACAACCGTGTATTCTCCTTACACAGTGGTACCCTTGGCATCCCTAGTAAATCTGCAGGGAAGCAGTGAAGCAGCTGGAGGCTTGAGGGTGGACCAAAATTGGTAGAGGACAGACTTGGTTAGCCAAAAAACAAAACAAACCCAAACCCGTGAACAGAAATTACTAACTCTCCCATGTATAACAGCACAACACAATACAGATTTAATAACATACACTATTTTGTTCTAAATGCACTCCATCTAGGAAAAATAAGTTTATTGGGATAAGCAAAGGACCCATGGGGAGTTCATCAGTTCAGTTTCAAGTCACAAGATGTGTTTTACTTGGCTTTGGAGCCTTCTTGTGCAAGATTAATGTGAAACTGCTGAAATACAAACTGACAAAAAGACATATTTTTACTGATTGGTGCTTTTCCTCTGTGCCATTATTTTCATCGGGAGGCCCCATCACTGCCTTCCCCATCACCCTTGCCTTAGACTGACAGGAGTATGAGGTACTTCTTGGCTTCTGTGAGGAAATGAAAGAATGACTATTGGAAGAGCAGCATGACCAGTGTACCTCATAAGGATGTAACCCTGAAGGCTTTTGCTTTGTCACTACACTGAATCAGAAGAGAAGAATTTGGACCTCCTTAGAGGGGAGTGTCAACCATGGCTATCCAGGGGTAGGTTTTGCCTGAGTAAGAAGAGGAAGATTTGCCTCCTTTGGAAGAATATTTATGCTTCTTAAAAGTTCAAGTAGCCAAATTTGTTACTTTTAGAGCTTTGCTAAGCTTCACTGGAGCCTACCCTAGCCATGTATGCCGGCTGGCTATCATTAAGACAAAAATATAGCAAGTACACCTGCAGAAGTTTTGATAATCCTGCTCTTATTTTCTGTGTACAGCACCTTAAACAGGCTTAGTACTGTTGCTGGGATTGCTCGAGAGATCGGGTACTACTCAGCGTGTGTAAGGGTGGGAGAATCTGGCTCCAAATGGTTTCTTTTTCTCTCCTTGCTACAGGAACTGGAAAAGACAAGGGTGTGTGGGCGGGCCTGGAGTCCCTCCAAGGAAAGTGTGAGGCCTTGGGCAAAACAAATCCATCAGGTCTCTCATTTCTTCCAAATATAGGTCTGTTCTGAGCAATAGCCAAACTCAAGTCTAAACTCCACATTCAACCGTTTCAGAGGGAATACATGAAAAAGACCCTATGGCTTACAGAGTCCATCTATAGAAAATATTTTGATAGCTCTTCCGCTCTGGCATTATCTTCCACTTAAAAAGAAAGAAAAAGAAAACACACAAAACTGAAGCACATGGCTCAATTTTCACTGTAAAACAACTGATTGATGAAAATAATACTTCTGAAAACAATCTGTTGCGAGCTATCAAGTATTTTGCCTATGCACCAATTGGCAGGAAGTAGACAGATAAATTATTACAATATGTAACAAAACAAATTGCTCTGAAGAGAAATGGTATTTGTGTGTGTGTGTATGAGCAGGATAAGTAGAATCAAATCCATAAAAGTATGCTGAGAGATCATCCTCCATTGCAGCAAAAATGTACTGGAAGCAAAGGAACTCGCTTCAGCTCTGTCCCTGGCTGAATCTCTAGCAAAACAGGGTTTATGATATGCAAATGTTCTCCTGGAGTAGAATACAAGAACCCTGGACTTAAATGAAAAAAAGAATGAACCTGGGGTGTTCCTGCTGTTGGGAGGAAGGGGTCTCATACCCATTTTTGCCAAGATACTTCGAAATTTTTCAGGCATCACCACATTTTAATAAAATGGAGCAGTTGCAGCAGCTCACCAGATCTTGAATACTCTATTACTGCCCATGGGAAAATTTTCTGAAGTGCTTATAGACATGAAAATTTAAGACACAAAATCCCATTAACTTTCAATAAGACCGTTTCCTTAGAGCCTGGCAGATGGACAAATTACAGTGAGATAAGCTCTGTATGGAGTAACAGCACATGAATTGCTCTGTTGTGACTTTCTGTGTACGTGCTCCTATCCCACAGTGACCAGTCAAGGCAGAGATGATGACCCCTTTTCCATCGAGAGCCAAACTACCTCACATTTACCGCAGAGTTCAGACCATATACACTGGCAGTTTATGAATAGCAGTGGACAAGCTTGCTGTCTGCCACGTGCTAAATGTATTTTTGAAAAAATAAGTAGTGATTCTAAGCCATGCATGATAAATGTACATCTACATTTGTGGATCACTGTCACCCAACTTGAGCCATGAGATCCACATTGGCCCTGCTTATGCCATACCTGTAACATGCATCCAGCCCATCTGTTTGTGCTGCTGGTAAGAGGACATGGAATCCTTCTAGGCATGCACCTCTTCTTCTTTTCTTGAACTAGTCTCTACTTGTGGGTAGTAGAGGAAGGAAGGGGACGTGAAGAGCATGAAAGTCTGGAAAAGGCAATTATGGGATTGATTCTGGGAAACATGACCTGCAGAGTGTAGATAAATTTCAGACACATCTCAGAGAGGGACTAGAGAGGGAGGCAAGATGAGTTGGAGCACATATCTGGTATTGTTTCGATAGCAAGGCTATATCGGTGCTAGTGGTTGACTGTAGGTTTTACACTGGATGTTTAGTAGATTCGGCCTTTCAGTTATTACTGCAGTCATCATGACATCAATAAGAAACAAAGATTTTCAAAGGTCTCCAGGAGTATCTGAATCCCATGAAAAAACAATGGGACTCTATTTCTTATATGCTTCTTTGAAAATACTTCTTTACACCCAAATTTACTTCCCAGAATCCAAATTTCCCTTTCAAATTAAACATCCTTGTATGTGACAGTGCCAGAGTATCATGGGACTGTTATTTTCTACTTTTTTTAGTCAAAGGACAAATATTTTGCCGTCTCAAATATGGCAGGAAATTATTTAGCCATATTTGAAGGCTACCGAATGAGATGAGTATCTAAAAAATAAATAGTGAGCAGAAGTAAAGGGTTCCTTTTACAAACTCTTGCATTTGCACATTGTAAGGGAGCCATTCATAGTTTGTGAGCACAATAGCGGATCGCAATTGCTGGCAGAAATGAGCTAGCTGCAAAGACTGCTAACTGTAGGCAGCTAGGCAACCTAAAAGATCGTTATCATGTCATTTAAACAGCAAGTAAAAGACTGTGTGGCTGAAGAGTTACCGTGCTATTGTGCGACAGATAACTTGGAAAGGTGGTAGGTGAATAAAAAAACCTGCAAGGGTTCAATAGTAACAGATAAATACGCTCCAAACAGCTGTAGCTCATACCACCTACCAAAAATTAGAGTAATTTGGTCTTGTTTGTTATTGAAACATACTCAGTAGGAACTCATTGATGTGGCTAAGTCAGCATTCTAAACTACAGTGAAAAGATTAACTTGACAGAGCTGTTTTGTGGGTTAAAGATTTTCGCATACAACTACAACTTCATCACTAAATCTTCAAGTGCTGGAACCGTCTACAAGTATCTCAGTGCCAGGTGAGGTGTACTGCTGTAGTTTTAAGAGAGGTTTTCAAGAGCCAAGCAGAGGTTTTTCAGTTCCTCTTTCATTTGACAGAGTGCCCTCTTGACTTTCTGAGGTGTGTTCATAACCTCTATGCTGCTGGTGAATGGGTCGTAGCGCAGAGAAAAAGGCTTCTTGGTCTTCATCATGTAGTTTCTGTGGGGCAAGAAGACAGAGCTGCTAGTTCAGAAGCCGTTTCCCTCAGTGTAAAACCTGCAGGGCCTAATTTCTGAGTGTGTAGGCATGGACTAATTGGGGAGCAGAGGCTGCTGTGACACCGTAGTCACTGTTACTCCTTAACATTGTTTGGTGCAGTATAACCTCCCCACGGCGGAACTAGTTGCAGCCCAAAAGGTCTGCAGTGCCTGCTTTTCAGCGTGGCTGGCTCAGTCCTGTCTGTGCTCTTACAGCTCTACGTTAACACAATTCAGTTATTACAACCACAAGCTGAGGAATGCAGCAACCCAGCATGTCTGCCTCCCTCACTTCCAAGAAATAACCTGGAGTAGCTCTTTCTGCATAAAATTTTAAAAACCTGTATATACTAGGCATCCTGGGCTATTTTGCCATCTCCATTGAAAGAAAAAACGTGATTGCTTGCCATTTTCGGCAATGTTTCCATTAAGTACATGCTGGTAGGAACCCCCTGTACTGATGTTGCCTTATGTTTTCCTTTCTTATGCCTTCGATTATTTTGAGCAGCTTTGGTTGAGCAACTATCTTGAAAAAATATATGAAAAAGCTTCAAGTCTGAGAATGGTGTGTTCCTTGTCCTTGTAAGTTCTTTTCAGGTTTGCCTGAGTCAAATGCTCTCTAAAGTCCTCTTTCTTCTGCCAGTGAGTTTTCAGCCACATTTTTACACACATTAATAATTTAATGTGAACCTTCAGATTTAAGATGAGGGGCCTAATTTGTCATAGCTATAACCCCAGCAGACAGTGCTTCTGGGGAAGAAGTGGGGGGAGTAGGGAAGAAGTTTGGCCCAGGTTCTCTTCCTCTAACAAATTCCTCATTTCAGCTCTTACATGCTCCCCAGTAGATTCACAACCAGCCTCCTGCCTCCAGCCAGAATTGGACATGTTGTTCTAACTGTTGGAGATGAAGGCCAGAATTTAAGCCCTGCTTACTTTAAAAAAAAAATAAATTAAAAAAATCCTTACCGTATAACACAGCCCAGTCAAAGAAATGCATTTAGAAACACCTCAAGCTAATTTGAAATAATGTTATTTAGGTTGCAGTCAGCTACTTTGTAGAAATTAGATTGCCTGTGAATGCTGATTCTGCATTCTTGTGCAGATATAATCAGAGGAGAAAGGCAATCTTGTTTTTAAACCCCCTGCTGATCCATGTTAATTCCTGAGTCTGCTATAAAATTTCCATGTGACCTTGGGTAAGTCAGTTCTTCACAACCTCCTATTTGTATGGACTAGCACAGATGCACGCTAACTGTGGGACTGCGGTCTACTCTCACTGTTCAGCTACAGAATTTATCTCAAAAGTTGCCAAAATGAGGAGTTGCTAAGATGAAATATGGGGCAGGGCACAACAATATATAGCTACATTTTTCTATGAAGCTTTTATCAGATAAACATTGTCACTTTTAACTTCATTGTAAAAAAGCCACTGTGCAGATGAAGTGTGTGGTGAGATGGTGTGGCATGGTTACTGCAGTAGTAGTGGATGTATTTGAGATTAGAATTCTAGACAGTGTTCCCCCCTCAATGAAAATACCCACTCTTTACTTACTGAAGCTTGATCTTGGCATCTTCCAAATTTTCTGCTACAAAATAGACAGGCTGGAAGGCTTGATCCTGATAGGGGTGAATTGCAGTCACTTCTGGATCAAAAGGCTTGTACTCTGGCTTGTTTGATAAAGCGTACTTTGTAAACGGGAACAACACAGGTTAGAACAGGTGAATAAACATCCCAAGAATTAGTGCCTACTGGGCTGTGAAATGCTCTTTGTGGAACAGTAAAAGGTGACATCAATTTCCGGTCCTTCACAGCTGAAAGCTGCTTTTCATAATTAGCAGTTAATAAACCAAATAAAAATAATTTTTAAAAAGAAGGAAAAAAAAGAAAAAAAAATATATTTCCTGTATTACAGTGATGTACGATTGCATACGACAGCCACGTTCTCAGACAGGCAGGGGAAAGTCTATGCCACCCCACAAAATCTGAATATCTAGAGGAAAAAATAAGATCATGCTTCTTTTTTCAACCAGTATCATAGAAGATTCACAGTACTGTGCAGCACTATTTCCAAATCCACAGCCCATGTCACAAATCTCACATTTCCTGCTGTACTGAAGAACAGACAGAATGCTCCTGGCATTTTCTGCACAGCTCCCATGTCAGTTGAGCAGCCTAACTATACTCTGAGGGTGCACATTTGTGTTTTGGGGCCACAGAAAGTCTACTCTACATTCCTCTCAGGTTCTTCTACTTTTTCCTCTCAGGCAGACCGTAAGATTATGGAAGCCACTTAGGTCCACGCTGCAGTCCATAGGCACATTTATAATTTTTTTAGACATACTGGAGCTACCTTGCAATCAGCCAGCAGCAGAGCTGGTGACAGTGTGGTTGTGTAGGTATCAGTGTTAGTTGTTTAGTACTTGCACAGGGTCCTGGGAAGGCAGGGCAGCTCAGGTTCAACGTGAGTTCCTGCACAGTTTGTCTGCCCCCGAGACCCAAGTGACGTAGTTTAAAGCTGGCTTGGCTCCAGTGCCATTTGAACTGCACCATAGATGTGCCTAAAAGCTGGTTTGGCCTCCAGTCAGCCAGGGTGGTGAGTGCCTTGGCCACTTTGTTGAAGTGTCTTTGGGTACAAACAAAAAGGAAAAGAGCAACTCATCCCAATCAACATTGAGATCCTTCTTTCTGCCTTCAGCCTGGACAGTGAGCCCCATCCACCACGGACAGCCTTTCAGCACAAGCACCTTTTTTGAAGTCTGCCTATTTGTCTTTCTCTCTTCTTCACCAGTCTTCAGAAGGCTCCCCTCACTATTTTATGATCCAAATGCCAAATCCCATGGTACTTGTAAAGAACTGGTAAGAGCGGGTGACACTGCACAAGTCTTACAGCTCAATCTGCTAACTGGAAAAATTCAGACAGTACCCTTAAGCACATTTTTAGATATTTCTCTGAACTGAGCCTGAACTCTCCATCACTGGAGGCCTGTCTTAACCAGTAGGCCAATTCACTGCAGAACCGGTGCAGAAATTAATACAGGGCCTTTTTTTTTTAAAAAAAAAAAAAAAAGAAAAAAAAAAAAAAATGCAAA
>VYXH01006858.1:72123-114300 GCA_013397275.1 Burhinus bistriatus | reverse complement strand
AGAAAATAAAACAGGGCCTTTTTTTTTTAAAAAAAAAAAAAAAAAGAACAAGAATAAAAAATGCTAAAAGATTGTGTTTTTCCTGTTCTTTGTTTGCAGTATGTAAATGAAGAATAAACCTTGGAAAGCACTCATACAATCTAAGATGTATGGTCTACACAAACATGAGGCTGCTCTTACAATATTAAAAGCTCTGGGGACTAATGCGAAAAGATTTTAGAAACTCAAAATCTGATAGAGGTCCCACTATGTTGAAGCAGTGTTGAAGCAGAACCGAAATACCATTGATTTCAGTGGAAGTTCAGCTTGAAACCGGATGGCCTTAAAGGCCTCTACAAGTTAAGTACTTGTTGTGCTGCAAGAAAAGCATGTGTAGCACTGAGTGCTGCCAGAAGTGTGGTATGAGCCATAAGATTTTACAGTATGTAGGACAGAGTCCAGCTGAGTGTTAACAGGAGAAGCATTTTGGATAATGTAGAACAGCTGACAGAATGTAGTGAAATAAACAGTGCAGAGCTGTTGGGGAGGAATACTTACAGTTCAGAGGAGGCAAGGTTGGCCAGCAGTCAGACCCATTACAACCGTTCAGTTTAGACTTGGGTATGGTTATCCTTTCCTTTCCAATACCTAGCTGCTGTCACTAAATGATTTGTTAGATAATGTGGATTCAAGTGCAAGCCTCATGCAGAGGGCGTCCAGCTCTACCTCTCATCCTCTGCCTTTCTCCCAAGTTACGCCCCGAGTTTGGGCGGGATCAGCTCATCCACAGAAAATAACTACCTGAAGCTGAGTTCAAACTGGTTAGAGTGGGTACTGTGGAGAAGAGGAAAACATTTTGAAGATTTCGTAGTCAGGATGTGGTTCCCTGGGTTACAGTCATACACCCACAGACTGTCAGAGTCCAGGCTGCAGTTCAGGGATGTTCCTAGGCTCCTTGCTGATGCTAACTTCTCACATAACGTTAGCTGGACGTACTGCTGCTCACCCTCTCCAGCTGGTTAGATGTTATCTTCTTGCAGCCAGCCACCTAGCCTTAGTAACTCATGCCTTTATTGCCTCCTCAGAGACCAAATCATCCTGCTGTTCCTGGTTCAGAAGTCCTCGGTGATGAGGAAACCCTTCCTTTGTTGCTGTGTGCCTCCTCAGTCACATGAGCTGCGGTGAGTCTGCCTGTGCCAAATATGCCGATCAGCTAAATGATATGGCATCGAGTTTGGGGCTTCCATCCTCAAGCCCACATCCGGGCCGATACTGAGAAGACTGGCAGATAATTATCAGGATGGACAACAGCTTTCTCTCAAGCAATAGCAAAACTTATCTAGAGCTTTCTCGAGAACCAGTCTAAGACTGCACAATAAGCTCTGCAAGAAACTGAAGGCTATCATGAGCCTATCTTTCAGTCTTCATCTTCTCTAACAAAACTGCATAGCCACTGCAGTATTTCTAAAAAAAACCCTTCTACGAAAGAGACACCACGCTACACATATTTTCGCTCATCAGCTGTAAAAGAAACAGTTGGTATACATTTTCAAGTTGTTAGCAGGTGCTTAGGCATAGGAACTCAGCCCTTTAGTCACATTGCCTCTGCCTATACTGAAGTTAGAATCAGATGCTTATGCAGACTAGAATGATTAAATTGAAAAATTTCTGTATTTCAGTTTTGTTCCAAACAAAAATCTGTGAGATGAATGTCAGCTGTAAAAGCAAACTTCAGCACTTAAGGCCATGAATGTAATTAATTTGTGTACAAGAAGTTTCAGATGCTCAAGGTGGAGAGCACAGAACCCATTAAGCTGCTGTCCCAAAAGCTGCAGAGTGACAAACTTGCAGAGCTCACGTAGGGATTGCACAGGGCACATAGCAGTATTGTTGGTGAACTACTTGCTCACATTCAGACTGTCTGAGGTGTAACATGCACTTTTGGACTGGGGGGGAATCCTTCTTCATTACCTATTGAATATAAATGTTATCACATCTGCACCTAATTTCAGTAATATGATGGATGAAGACCTAGGTGGGCCCAGCTGTGTCAAAAGTTTATCCAGAAGCTACCCAACAACTGCTGATGACAAAAGTAATGACAAGTATCTTCCATTTACCAACTCAAGGACAGTTACTACTTCCATTGTCAAACTTAGAGGTAGGGAATTCGAGATGCAGTTATACCTTTGTGTTATATAGCACAGTTTTGTGAACAAGCAGTTCTTGCCTACTACGTTAATCAAAAGTAGAAGAGCTTGTTGGTGTCTGGTGAAGGAAAGAGTAGAAAGAGAGGAGAGAGAGTACAAGTGTGGTACGCTCAATTTCAGCCACCAAAAATGAGCATTTCTGGTGCACCTTTTACCTTCATCAGTGTCAAAATTAAACTAAAAAGGAGGTAACCATGCAGACAGAATCTGTGGTGCATGTTACTGTGAAAGCTACGTAAGTATCGGACAAATTGTTACCTCTGCCCTTTAGTACCCTGTTTAACATGTAAATTCATATGATTTAAAACTGTAAAGGCAGAGTGGAGTAAATGTTGCCTTGAACTATGCTTTGATATTGGACCTTTCTGGTTTTACAAGGTAAAAAAAAGCAAGCCTAGGTTTCCTGTTTGTTGGCTGTGAATATAGCAAGTGCTGAAGGATTCTCGGAAAAACAGTAGCTTCAGCCTTATCCTAGAACAAATAGACATGTAAACCAAATGGATTGCACTGGCGTCCAATTTGTAGGGGAGCTCATCGATCCGCTGTTTCAAAACAATACGTTTCCCTGTCCTCCAGCTGAGTGCCACAATGCTGCCAGCACACTTCCGCTCACGCTTACGAGCAGTCAGGCACAAGCTCAGGTTGCTGTGCAGAAAGGAAGGTGTATGTATTTCTCTAGAGGGCTAGCGGGCGTGCAGATCTCTCATCAAGAGAGAAAGCTCTGCAAACCATATACCACAGAGTTTGCTCACAAAACTCTTCAAATTGCAAGTCTGGGGAGAAAACCAATGCTAAACTCCGCAGGTGACAAAATGGAGGATGATGTCTGGGAGGGTTCTCCTTTCTATATGTTAAGTCTCGACTGCCCCTCTGTTGAGACTCCTATTAAAAATGTCTTTGGTTACGTTAACATGTTTCTTCCTCCTGCCACTTGACTGGGAAGGGGGTTGGCCTGTGTACCATTAACAGAGTTTTGTAATAGGTTTTATTGTCAGAACAATCCAACTGTCTCCAGTTCTGGGAGTCCAAGCTGTGCTCATGCAGCCGTGGTTGTATGTGAATGTGTCATGTAGCTGGCTGTTAGGCTGTTGTGTCTACGTGTTAAGCTTAAAATGTATCTCCCATGAAAAAATTGATTTCTGGTTTATAAAAACACTTGAAAAGGGTGCTTTTTATTTTCCTTTGGCTCTTACTAATTCAAAAAAATCATCCTGTATCTGCACAAGCTGAATCAGTTGAGACCTACTGATACCAGTTCAGGGCTTTTGCACTTAGAAACTGATCATCTGCTTCAGTGCTCTGCAAAACTGAGGAGAAATTAATATTTCCCCTACCAACTGTTTGTCTGAAGGAGGAGAAACCTGTAAGCTTTCTGTAAAGGTGCACAGTTCCTCTTTCCACGGTTAATCTGTCCGCGCAAGGCAGTATCAAACCTACGTGTGCAGAGTTTCATCTACATAAAACTCGAGCTGGGACTAGTTTTGAAACTTATTTAAGAAGTAAAATCCTAAAGCATTTTATTTTTGTCAGTGTCCATGCTATTTACAGTTTCTCCACACTTTATTTGGTCCACTCTATCAGTGCCTTTCTGATCTATGTGCGCATGACAATGGAGCAGAGTTCATAATAGGCATAATATTGCCCTCTAGTGAGTAATTCAGAAAGGTACGTGAGTTTTATATTAAAGTGAGCTTTGTTACTAGTGGGCAGGAGCAGTAAGAAGCAAATCTAACACTTTATAGGGTTGGTTGCTTTTGTTGCATTTCATCTCTTTAGGTGGAAGAGAGGTACAATCCTACAGTAGTTTTTCCCCTACTATGTAGCTTCTGGGAAGGGAGAATTAATTTCATTGTGAAAGAAAAAACAGTATTTCAAATCATGTTGTTTTATGTGAGGAAACAATATTTTGCTTTTACGAGAGAGTTTAGAAAGCTGCATTATAGAAATCTTTCAATACCATACATTTGACACATACCATAAGCTCCCCATAAGACGAAAGCAGTCCTGCTCCGTAAGCTTTGATGGATCCATTTTGCTTGCAGAGACCAAACTCCACAGTGAACCAATAAAGCTGGTAATAAGAACAATTTGTGAAAAACAGTCTCAACAGGCAGTTCATTTTTAAGCTTCTCATTTTTTCTTTCATTTTCTTTTATCCTTATTCTTTAATGTCTTTGTATCTTCAAATTTTATAGTTGTATATTTTAAGAAAATTATTTTTTCTCTCAACGTATATAACACACACAAAATATAACACATATTTTTTTCAAAACTTGCCATTCTCACTCCCCAAAAAAGAAAAAATATGCTAATGATAATTACACGGGTAAATAACGTCATAAAGTCCTATCCCCTTCTTTCTTTGAAAGATGTTATAAATCACCCAGTGGAAACTGGCAGATTTCAACCCATAGTCCCCAGAAGGACAGGTAGACCCCCACAGAGGGTTTGAGACCCTAGGAAAGGTACTTGAAGGGACAGTTTCCCTCCTCCTTTGTCTGTGTGATAGCATTCAGAACAACTGAAGAATGACTTAGCCCTCAGCGGCAATGTACCCTTTAAGATTATGCTGATGGCATCTTCAGCATGCTCCAGTAGAAAATATCGATACATCTCTCTGGGCTTTTCTTGCAATAAAGTGTGCTTAGGACCATACTTCCTTTACCTGCGGGAAAATATCAGGAGAAAAGCAACTCTTGGCTCTGCCAACATGTTAGCCCTTCCCTTATTATAGCATTTAAGGAAATGGCCAGTGGAGGACCAATTCTGGACACAACCTGATCCCTGAGCTGCTGGATAGGTGTTGTGCAAAAGAAAAACGTGGAAAACATAAGGCATTTCAAGAATACAGCTTTGTGTCACAACCATTCAAGGTTCCTTTAGGGACATATAGCTTTTTGCCACCTCATACACGGAGCTGGACCTTGGCTTCATTTTAGCTGTAAATATTGCATTCTCAGCACCTTTCTCAAAGAACTGGAGGCAGTTTGTAAAATAACGTGAAATTCTATGTTATTCTGCCTATTCTGCCTCTTACTTTCTTTCTCTTTCTTTCTCCCACCCGCTTTCATATGTCCTACAATTTTGATGACTTGGATTTAACCTGCAAATTTATCACTAAAGAAATAGCATGCCAGGATCTTTCTTTCTGCAGAATCCTGAGCTGCTTTCTCTACAGTTCAGCTAATAATCATGCATTCTTATTGTGTTTATAATCTTGATTCTTATTATTTCGCAGTGAAAAGTCTTTTGAGTATCTCCTCATTTTGCAGAAGGTCTTTTTGACTGGAAAATGAGACATTGGAGGAGGAAGAATTCTTTTTGTGTCTCCTTAGATATCCTGTGAGGCTTTTAGTTAGTAGAGTTCTTTTGGCTCTCACTGTCTTAGGGTGCAGAACATGGTACTAGTGACACTCTGCGGATGACATGAACACTGGCAGCTTCCCATCTCTTGTGCATGGATCCACCTGCTTAGAGAGGTCCAGGGACTGAATGAAATAATGGCATTTCAAAGTTTGTCTTTCAAATGTTATAGACCACAGCAACAAGCAAAGTTGAGATTCTTTAAATAAACTTTTAGTTATCTTAAATGCTGTCATATCACCTAAGCTGGTTACCTACATTCTCTTTATAATGAGCAGAGAATGACAGAGACTTCCAAAGAGAAAAAAGAATTTATGTTAGACATCTATGTCATGGTAGAGAGTATATTACAGGTTCTTCTCTATCTTCACTTTCTAGTGAAAGAACCTAAACAATAAGCCCAGATTAGATGTCTAACTTTTAAACATTTGAATATTGAGATGTTAATCCAGAATATGGTTACTGTTCAGAATACTTGAATGGCACTTAAAAAATTATATTCTCATAGATTCAAACTGCAGGTAGCCCTTTCAAAAAGGTTCCCTTATTCTACCTCCCCAAACCCTAGATGATACTATGACCATTTCAGATCTGAGCCCCACCATTCTTCTAACCTCAACCCTATCTCTAATCTAGTCCTACCCAGTCCAGGGTCAGAGAGGGGTGCTTGCAGACAAATGCTGTATAAGCCGCTGGCCTTCACCCAATCTCACCAAGACATGGATAACCATGCAAAATGGCTCTCTGGAACCCATAATTCTTTTAACCTCATCAAAAGCATGGATCTTAATCTTACTCTAGCCTCTGGGGACCCAGAGAGAGGTAATTGCAGAGGAAATGTAGACATGTCACTGCCTCTTCCCACACAGTCCCCTCACATCACCGGCCCAGAACCTGGATGATGCTACAAAAAATCCAGCACTGGGACCTTTTGCACTCCCAACTCTAAAAATACCGCTAGCCTTACCTAGTTCTGACCCAAGGACGGGTACGTGCAGGTAGATTTTAGGTGAGCCATAATCTCCTTCACACAGCACTTTGTTCCACTTCCCCATGAGTGGGGCTGTGGGCTGGGTGAGGAATTTCAGGAGTGACAGACTCTCGTCTACTCCCTTTCCTGAATGAGCATCACCCAGCACGGTGAGCGTAAGGCTCCTCTTCTCCCCCGAAAAAGCCATCAAAACTGGAAAATGGCTGCCATTATCAGAAAAAAAAATCATCTGGCCTCCAGCCCGCTTTTGGACCAAGTTGTATATAGCCTAGTGACTCAGAACCGAATGACAGTACCTGCTGTCAAATTGCTTTTAAGAGCTCACCTATTTTGTGAGATTAATGAATAAAGGGTGCACCAAATGCTGATGGTCCCCTGCACCTTGTGTAGGAGAAAATGCAGGAATCACGTGGGGGATCCAGCCTATTACGTGCACCTGGAAAGCGAGTCAGGACCCTCCTGTGGCCAAAATTGTAGAAACTCAGCTGCAGCAGTACATTCTAATAGAAGCAAAAAGTATAAGCTTTTCCTCAGGTAGAATCACATATTTCTGGGCTGCCTCAGAGGGACTCCAGCCCTTGCTCCAGCACCTCCCTAACCTGTGGATGAGGAGAAGGGACAATCCTGCTGATGCTTCCATTTCTGTGGCTAATCTGAGACACTAGAGAAGAGCCTGCCCTGCACAGTTAGGGATATGCAGTGAATCGTTTGGGTTTAGCCTCTGATATTAAACTGCCATCTGTACTTACTGTGGCCAGTTTCTCAATCTCCGCTTCAGATGATCCAAGAGAAGCCAGTCCAATATCCTAAAGCAAGTAAGCAGGCAGGCAGTGTTACACTAGTGTGATTATTCAGCCCAAGGGAGAGAAAGAGGGGAAGGGGGAGGACCACATAATTTCTAGCATGAATAGCATGAACTATTCATTGTTTTTATCACCCAAAATGACCTTCCATGGCTTCCAGGATGCCTACCTCTCCCTGGCCCCCAGCTACATGCCACTGGGAGCCACATTAGATGAGTGTTTAATCCTCAGCATTCTCTGTGTAAAGTTAACCATCTCTTGGCTTAATGCTGGCAGAGCTTTATAGGGAGGCATGAGAAGGAAGGACGGCGAGGTTTTATTCTTGCCATTACCTTTCTGTCTCTCACTCTCTTTCCAACAGCCCTTATGAGTGGGTCAGATATGTGCAGGGAGGATTCTGTTTACTCTCATCTGTGCTCCCTGTTGTTATTCTCACAATAGGAATCTGTAGATGTCTCTTGTTAGCTGTCCTGGGGGCCATATCATGCAACAAGCAAACAAAATTAGGGCATTTTCACCATTCATCGTCTCATGTTGAATGGAACAAAAAAGAATTTTCATGGGGTGAATTTCAACTGTGAGAATACTTTGGGAAAAAAAAAAAGGGAAATATGAAAATTCATTTAATATGATCCCATGTTGTATAGTCTGTGTTATAGATGGGAAAAGAGGAAAGCTGAACATTTTGAAATTGCTATAATCTCTTATTTCTAATGTGTCTTCAGTTCTGGTATTTATTCTTCCAGAATAAATTATAGACCACTAGGATATTTTAAGTACTACTCATCTGAATCTGATAACAACCAATATTTACGACTGAAATGGAAACTGGCATGTATCCAAGTCGATACAACTGGAAACCACATTATATGAGGTGAACTGGCTTTCTTTTTAAGATATTCTGACAGGGACCTACATCATGTAACCCCTCTGTACTTTTTGGCAGTTTCCACACTGGACACTGGATGATAAGCCTAGAATATGAGTTATCGTCTTCCCTCTGCTATGTTTTGAGGCACATTCATAGTTATGAAGTCTTTAATTATATGAGGTCATTGAGTTCACTTGGGTCTGATACTGATTGCCCATACTAAACAGCTCCTTATTGTACAAAGAAGCCCTGTTTGCTTTTTGGAGCCTCCTCACCAGTGTGAGCAATGCTGTGAGAATCTGGTGAGTTGTAAAAGGAAAAACATCTCTAATGAATCACATGGTGATGGACACAATTAAAGTATCATGTGAGATAAAAATGTACATCCAGAGACAGAACCAGCCTGGGGGCTCGATGGCTGTGGCTGGTTAGGTTCATGTGGTGTAGAACAGGAAGCCGGGGGAACAGTGTAGTCAGTACAGCTCAAACACACAGAGCCGCAGAGGCTCCACTGGCATCCGTCTGCAGACTGACATGACCCTCCCACAGAGAAGTCCCACAAGCACTGCCTGCCCTTCCTTTTACACCATGTCCATAGGGAGCAGTGCTACTGCTCCCTTGGAGTAAATGTCTCCTGGGATGCTGCTAGTCCACCACCCCTGGAGGCTGCAACTCAGGCACAATCAAGTCTTAAAATAGCATTTCAAGCATGGTGAGCTGCATGTCTTTGAGGCACATCTGGCCTGTTATCCAGAGCAGCTGAGTAACCAGAGAGGAGAACAAGCTTCTTACCTGTGAGAACTGGGCAAACTCCTTGTCAGCTAGCATGGGAACATGACCCAACAACTCGTGGCAGCAGTCTCTGGAAAACAAGTGACTTTCATGTTGAATAAAGGTTTCTTTTCCTGTCCTACATGAACTTCCCATGAAGGACTGTAGCCGATAGACCCCCAAAGGGAGCTAGTGTGAGGGCTGCTCTGCGAGTGCTGCCTCCATACCTGGCCTGGTTCTGCAGGGAGCGTGACAGAACATTCCCTTCTGCCTGCCATGGGGAGCCAGCTGCCTCCTGCTATCCTGGCTATTGTCTCACTTGGGATGGCACGGGCACTAGTCTCCTATGTCACAACATCTTTGAAAGGCCCCTGTTTTGTCCCAGCATACAACAAAAGCATCTGTGCGAACTTGTAATTTCTCATGAAATGTAATTGCTGTTGTCTGGCCAGCACTTACTGGGAGAGTTTCACAGCAGGGAATCAAACCCCAGCAGATGGTAAATGAAGGCAGGATGAGAAGATTAAACCAGATATTCTCCAGTCTTTTCCTTCCCCAGACAACTTTGCAAAAGAGACAGAGACACACACCCTCTCATGCATGACTTCCCCTTCTAACTCTCCAGCTACCAGTTTCTCAAATTGTTTCATTCTGTGGACTACTGGATAGAGCTCCAGAGCCATTCCCTAGAGAATCATCCCCAACACATTCAGGACAGGATTGTACCAGGACATCAAACTTACGGTTCTGGGGAATGCATAGGAGAAGAGAAATGCCTTATATACTGTGTGCTCTGGAAAACTCGAAATGCCAGGCTGGCAAGGAAGTCACGAGCAGACAGCAGTCCTGCAGCTGGTCTCAGCTGGAAACCTGTTCTTTCTGCAAAAGGAAGTGAGAAGGAATTTAGGAGTTTCTAAGGTTAACTACATGGCACAGTTACTTCAAGTAAGCAGTTTCAGAGGGCCTTTGTGCTCTCTTACGTAGCTCCCTCCACCTAAGCATAGTAGGAACATCCTGACTTACCATTATCGAAGTTCCACTGTACTGTTATGGGTCCAATTACTGTAATGTTAAATCACCTAATCATCCAACCTACACGTGTTCCCACAGCAACGATGTGAAGTATGGGAGTACCACCTACCCCAATTTACCTTTTTAGCACATTTACACATATTTATCTACTCTGTTGCACATGTCAATGATGTATCTGAGGTCACACACGATCCTTATGATCAAGCAGGGGACAGAACCTGCATTTTCAGTCCTGGCTGATTTATTAAGCCTTTGATTCATTTCCTCTATAGCATATGTAAAAGACAAGCAGGAGTTTGACAAGGGACACACCCCACCCCTACCCTTGTCTGGGAACACCTGGCTTTTCCCTGATGTGAGGTTACTGTTTAGCCCCCTCTTGCAGAGTTCCTTATTCCCTACACTGAAACCCCTGGTACCTTGCACTGTTGAAGACAGAAGTAGGTGGACCAGGGATCTGCTTCCAGCCTGGACGATTCTGTTCCTCAACGGGCCTAGTTCAACCTACCCTAGAGGTAGAATTGGAGCATACTACCCAATTTCATTTCTGTTTGTCAGTGCATGCTGTACATGTATAAACTAGCTCAGCACTGGCAAAACTTGCTATCAATTTTATCTTCATGTCTGGACTTTGTTAGAATGGGAACATGCAGGAGAAAGAGCAAACAGGTCCTTGTCAGAGATAAGGGTGCTGGAATTTGGCCCTTAACCATTTCACATCAGAGTTTCCATCAGTGCTCTTGCCTATTTTTCCACTCTGGGTTTTTTTCATCGTTATGTTTGTCTAGAACTAGCTACACAGCCTCTCAGTGACGTGATCGTACGTGTTTTGCTTTGCATGTGTCCATAGAACAGGCCGGAAGAATGCAATACTTTTGCACAGTGATTTCAGCTTGTGCTATCAGTGTTACCCCAGGACACCCTGCATTATTATGAAAGGTCTGTGAGAGACAATTAACTAAATAATAAGTCCTATGGTCAGCAGACTACATAATCTGCTTTTCCATGGGAAACATGTTGGTGGTCTGCAAAGCTAAGAAAATTGAAAATCGCTGCTTTAAAACAGAGCCAATGATAATCTTTTTGAAGTCCTATATTCAAAATCTGTGTTGCATTCTCAGCTCCCATAAATGACATTTCATCTTCTTTAAAGCATAAAACTACATTTAAAAAAAAATTTAGAAATGGCTTTATTCTCCCTTCTCTATCCATATTCTATTGTGTCATGAAGCCCGGAACCTAATTTATTTTATGTAAACAAACAAAAAAATCCCACCCAGAAACCAAGCCATTTACAAGATTTGTTTTGGTTTGGTTTTCAATGTTTCTTCCAGCATTTCTTGTCTTGCTCTGTCTGGCTATTAGCACTTTTCTCATTAAGAAAAAAAAAAAAAAGAAAAAAAAAAGGAAAGAGAAGAAAAGGAAAAAAAAAAAAAGGCTTCACTGGAAGAATTAGAAGTGACAAAACATCTGAAGCCATACAGGATGAAAAAAGAGTGGACAGGAAGGAATGCCTCTACCTGACAATGTGAGGAACTAGGTGGGTGGCATTTGCCATGGTTATCTTCTGTTGCTCCGCTGAATTCAAAGGTAACGGGTACAGAACTGCCTAAAGGCTGAACAACAGCAAATAAACCTATGGAGATTATGTCTTTATCTTTGTCTATATGCTGAGCAAAGGCTTCAGAGTCAACCAGGAAACCAGAAGTGATTGTAAAACACCTTACTATTCTCCCCGCTCCCCAATTAAGAAAGCAAGGTGTTTAGGGGAATAGACAGACCATCAGCTATGTCCCCTTAGGCACTGGCCAGGAGCTGGCACAGAAGGGCACTCCCTTGCTGCTGATGCCATACTAAGCCAATACAGAGGAAAGGGAAAAGCTCAGAATCCAGTCATCTTTGCGGTAAATTCTGAGTCTGACTGAAGTGAAAACTGCACCAGCTGAAAAATATATCAGATGAGCACCAAGCCCTAAGTAACTCAGTTTTGGAAGGACTATGACAAAGTCTAGGGAAATTTATATTGCTTTAGCATCCATGTTGGAGGAGCAGGAGGGAAAATGAAAATTACGGCTTATGTTCCCTGAGATGCCCTTTTAAATATAGGCCAGTGAATCAGACAGTCTGCTGATGAAACAGACTTGGCCAGTTGCCTTGAAAAACCATAGGAAAAAGTTATCTGCTGAAGGTAATATCTGCAAAATCTGAACTTCTATTTCATTGCTGCGCAATAAAACCAGCAATCAGTAGAGAACTGGGGGTGTGGCTGATTGGACCTGCTGCCCAAAGATCTCTGAAATCAGAATGAGTTGAAGAGAAGGTCTAGAGCAGTTGACCTAAAGTGATCTGTAAGGCTTAATTCTTGGCCTAAAACCTCCTGTATACAGGCCTGTGCGTTGTAGTATGAGCTTGCTTGAGTTCACTAGCTGTAATTTCTTCCAGCTGTGGAGGACAATGATTGCCTAAATCCAAACATTTTTCCTAGAAAGAAAGATGTGCCTAGGTTCATCTAGTTAACCCTTTAGAAAAGCACTTGCCATGTTAAATGGTCACATGGTTAACCATTTGAATTCCCTTTAAGTAATTATGAAATACTTATGACTTAGAGTTCTCTTCTGTTCAAACCAGCCTCACTAGCAGGCCAGGTAACACTAGACAGATCTTGTAATTCAGCTTGTATTGAAGTAAAAAGGAATTGCTTGCTCAAGTTCACAGGTACTGCTGAGTAAAAGAGAAGATGGAGGTTTATCTGGCAGTGTGGGCTGGTTGTAGCACTTTCTCTCCAGCATACTCCTCTCTCTCTCTCTCTGCATCCCTATAGTTTCTTATATAAAGATTTATCATCACCTGTTCTCAATAGTGGTCTAATCCTTAGAGGCAGCACACAGCAAAGATACATGCTGGGATTCATGCCGTAACTGGGAGAGTGGGACAGTTCAGGCATCACCCAGAACTAACCAGCGACATGAGGAACTTCACTATGCATTTTCACATAGGCTGTAGTAATTGAAATGCATCCACTGTATGCCAAGGAATTTTGGGAGACACATCACAGCCTATAGTTTGGTTGAGGTTTGGTTGGTTGAGCACTGCACACCTGTAACACAGGAAAGAGCCTAAGCACACACTTGATTGATGAATTGTAAGGAGCAAAATTCTGGCCTTGCTGACACTGGTAGTAAAATTACCACCCAAATTCATAATAAATTAGAAGAACTCCTTATAAATCATACCATTCACCCAGGGGCTGCTTGGCATGAGATTTAACACAGATGTTACAGACCTTGCAGATGCTCCTGATTTAGACTGACTTTGTTACAAAGGGACCTTGCAATAATGTCAAACTTCATGCTACTCTAGAAAATATTCTGCATAGTGAAATGACCTCATTAGAGGGAATCATTGAAGATAAGGAAGACATCAGTTACTCTTAATTGCATCTGGCTGTAAACACAGATCTTTTGAACAAACTTTGTAGCATCTAGCATAATCTTTTACAAAGCCTCTAGGCTAAACTACTCTAGGTTTTATCTACAGTCTAAGAAGGGTAGGACCAGTGCTCTCGATAACCATTCTTTCCATTTTCTTTAGACACCCGTTCCAGAATGGAATAAAATGCCTCTGAATTGCCTGGTTCTCATTCCCAGCCAGAATAGTTCGGACAATTAGCTTACACTAGACACCCTGTGTTTATAGTAGATGAGTTGACACTCATTGTGAACATCTTCCCAACGATTATTAGCAGAATTTTCAGAATGACTATTTTTACTGCATTTTTTTTTTTCCTCAGGGTAATTTGTACAACATAGAGAAAATTTAGAAGCAGAACCTATAAAAGAAGTGAGCAGGCCCAGACTCCAGGCAACCAAATCCTGTCAACCAACATGAGCCGTACAATTAATATTATGACAGGATATTCTCACGTTATCCTAAATTCTCCCACTTTGAAATCCCCTGATTTACTTAAAGAATATGAATATCTGTGGTAATCAAATCAGCATCACATGATTTCTGGAGCTCCCTGCTGTCAGCTACTGTGTAAATGAGTTAAGATGAGATCAACTACTTCATGAGAAAAAATATTTATCAGCCCAGTTATGATAGGAGGGGAGTAAGATGGATAGTTGAACAGAAGGAAAAATACATGAGAAAACATATAATGCACACACAGAAAGATTCCTTCAGCTGGATGTGATGGTGCTGATATGCTCATGAGAGATGCTTCTCATATGCCAACCTTCCATTCCCTTACACTAAAGGTCGAATAAAAACCTTGTCATCGAACAGCTTAATTTTCCCTAAAAATGGCAATGTCTGGAAAACCTCTTCAGCAACAGAAAGCTCATTCAAGCTTACTAACATCACCTACTGATACATGGAGTAGGTCACTTGGTTCCCTGATTACTGTATTTAAATTTAATTTATTTAAAGTTAAGCCATACTTTTTATTACTGATTTCAGCCTAGTGATCAGCTGTCCTCTGCCCTCTGGCACATGTCCTTGAGACTGAGAAGGAGCAAGGAAGCTTTAAAGACTGCCTTTCTTTAGTCATTCTTGATAAACATAGGAAATCAACTGGTTGACACAAAGCACCTGGCCTTAGGAATCCATGCAGCCTGTGGCTCATAAAAATAATGCAGGCTGCCTTCATCTCCTCCCCTTTGCTAGTCAGCTCTCACTAGCAGCAGGTAGGTCAGCCTAGCAACGTTACATGTCCTTTTATCTAAGGCCACATCTTCGTGCATTTACAGACTCACGCCACAGTCTTTCTGCTCTCCTGTCAGCCACGTGGTAGGCACCAAGGAGTTTAGTCTGGCAAGTGGGGCCATGGAGACAGAAAGAAGCAGTGTTGTTTCAAGGCGCCTGCTGACTGACTAGCAGGACCTTCTGGAAATCGTTTCCTCTGGCACACATTGCCATCCTGTCTCATGCATCAGAAAAAATTGGACTTGAGAGGTATATACCTGTATGGGTGTTTGGGTCTTACTAGTATCATAGCTCTTCTCACCAGCTTGGGTCCTGTGAGATGGTTTGTGTGTGTATGTGGTGTACCTGTGTATCCAGGAAATCCTAGCATAAACCATGGTTCAGAATGACTGGCCTTTTAAAAATCTGGAGACATCCTGAAGTTGAGGTATGTTATCTTCTTGGTAACCACAATATTTCTCCAGCTGCTGGAAAGCATCCAGGTACTCGGTACAGGCATGAGTAGGGTAAAGGCTGCTCAGCTTCCTGTAGACTTCTCTCCTGAAAAGCAAAAGCCGTGTAGCATGACCCACCTCAATAAATCAGAACTTCTCTGCCCTATCTACAGATCCACAGAGAGGCATAAACCCCCAGCATAGGCAAAGGTCTAAAAATCTGAACTCAGGACACCTGGTGCTTGGAAGTTCATGCCTGGGTGGATGTGGCAAAGCATAAGGGGCTTTTGTTTCACTTTTCCTTCAGAAAGTAGGTTCTATTCAGCAAACCTCTTTTATCCCTTCCTACAGCCTGCCTTAATGTAACAGGACTCTAATCCTGATTCAGAAGTGTTTCTTGCTTAGGTATAAGGGTGTTGGAGATGCCAGGGAGATCTCAGGGAGAAAGCTGAGGCTGTGGCCCTCTCTATGCTGTGCAGTTTAGGGACGGAGTGAGTCAGGTATTTCCCCCCCTCTCTATGTGGGGGTGCAACTTGAAATGCCGGTCCCCCCACCTCTATGCTGAAGCCTAGTCTATATTTGACTCATGTAAACCTCCTCTTAAAAAAAGCACATTTTCTGATACTGAAGAGTAACATCTGGACAGGCAAAGAGGTTCAGAGGTTTGCAGCTCAAAATACCTGGCATGAGCTACATATTTGAAAGACATGCCAACTTCTTGAAGCATTTAGCCCATTATACAAAAAGAGACCAGCTGGAGAAAAATAGATATAACCAGATTTGGGCACAGGCTTCAAGTTTCTCCTAAACTTGATGGTGCTTGGATTTAGAGATGTGGTTTGGAATATATTTAGCTGTTGCAAAATAAACAAGTAGTAATAGGATGGCAAAAACCTTATAGAAATGGTTATTTTTGTTCAGACACGGCCCTAGGGTGTTAACAATTTTATAAACATTGTTTTATGAAAATTGAGATCATTCTTGGAAATGCTGGCTACGGAAAATGACCTTTTGTTGCTTTTGTATTGTATTTTTTTTGTGATGCTATTGTTGCTATGGAGGTGATAGCCAGTCCCTGGTAATAGCTCTCTTCATTTGTAAGAATGTCTTACACAGTGTGGGAGTAATGAACCAGAATGAAGAGGGAGAAGGAAAACCTTAGGAGGAAAAAAAAATTAAAAGAACAGAGGGAAACAGGGGCTGCTGTCACTATTGCAAAAGCCACAGGAGACTGGGCCATTTCCATAGAAGAATTAGGAAAAAATGAGAAGGACTGGAGTTCAAGTGTTGCCCTGGCCTATTTCCCCATAGAATACTGGTGACTTCAGTGGGATTGCATAGGATCTGAACCAGTACACAGCTCATCCCCTGACTGGAGCCTAGAGAGGGCAGGCTTGTTTACACTTCTGCACATATGGTGTCTTTTACTGAAGTATCATTCTACTGTGCATCCAAACATTGACTACCACAGAAACATAGGCAGTCTCAGAGATTAGTGATGAATTATCCAAAGCTAAGTGTTTCTTCTCTCTGAATACCTCTACGGCAATCATCTAAGTTCATTCCAAAGTCAATAGAGCAGCAGATATTGCCAGACAACAATTTAGCTTGCCCTAAGGTAGTGTCTCAAATAGGTGTAATGTCTCACCATATGGAGGTGCTACCACTCAAAGGACAATTAAGCTGCTACTTGATGGTACTTCAGTGCAGAGATGGAAAGAGAAACTGCTGAAAGTGCAGGCTATGAAATACTATAGAAAGGAGCCTCATAACAAAGGATGGAGCCAGCCACTTGAAAGATTTTAAAGGCAATTGCCTTATTTTACATAAAATTCCTTATTCTTTTAGAAAAAGGTGACACTATTCAGCTTTATTATGAAGACATGACAGGTGCATCTCCATAACTTTATCCTAGATTGTCCCTTTTTCTTACATAACTTTTACCTATAAGACATCTTTTATGATCTTTTTACTTAGTTTCAGGGCCTTCCAAAAAGCCTGCCTGAAAACAGAAACTCCAGTCATCTCTACCCTCTGTTTTCTGAAAGTCATATTTCTTCACTTGATTAGTTTTCATTTTTATAACCATGTTGCTACAAACTGAAGGCATCCAACAACTCTTCAGAGTGAACACCAAGGGAATTTAGTCTGTGCTACAAATTTCCCGTTCGATTGCACAGTGCTCAATTAAGTTGTGCTGTAATGCAGCTGACCTCAGGGCACAGCCCCAGGGGGCTGTGATAACCATTGGGACGTCTAATTTTGGGAATAGCTTTACATAACAAGACAACCTGGATTGCTGGGGCTGGACGTTTGGGGAAATGGGCAGATACTCCTTTAAAGGCCTATTCCATTACCACAGTAAGACTAATTCTAGGTGGAGAAGGGCTGGAATGACGGAGGTTGGCAACAAAAGGGAAAAACAGGAAAGAACACAAAATTAGATTTTCTTAAATATGACATTCCCACACACCATCCCATGCCAAGATTGTTGGCTGGTGGTAGCAATCATGAGCATGACACCGACCATCAATCTTTGACAATTGAAAGATGCTATAAAAACCTATTTGAGCTTAATACAAACGTTACCGCCTGGATGAGTTGGATGCAAGGTTTCTATGTGATTGTGGGCAACACCCCTCAAGCTTTCTACAACACAGGAGATTTTATTTAAAATAAAATAATCACTGAAAAAGATAGGATGACCCTGTGGTTGAGGTTCTGGCATGAGACATCTAGTGTATGGATTTAATTCCTGGCATTAAGACAAACTTTGTGTATAATTTTGGGCAAATCACTGAAGCTCTAGCTTTTTCAGTTCCACAGTTATAAAATGTGCTCATCATTCTTTTTTTCCCACCTTTAGGCTCTCTCTATTTAAATTGTAAACTTTTCTGGACACAGACTCTCTCTTATGTGCACATGTGGCACCTTGCACAATCCTGGGACTCTGCTCTTAGTTGGGACATTTGGACGTATTTGTGTTTGTATTATCATACAAAAGAAATTTGTTAAATTTAGTGGGAGAAAGTGGAAACAGTTACATGAAATAAGAACTCTGCTTTCTTTCAAATCTGCTACATACTTCACATAACATCTGCAAACACATTTTGAATTGAATTAATTTTGCTGTTTTGTTTAGTTGGTTTGGGGGGGAGGGGGGGTTGAGTGGCAAATCTTCAGGAGAAACAAAGCCCCAGTGAAGAAATTCTGGACCCATGTAAAAGTAACTTGCCATCATTTCATATGACATTTTACATTGTAATTTTTACATTGTAAATAATGTATCCTGGAAGTGCACTCCAAAATTTCCTTTACCTCCAGTTCAAGAGAATGATGCCTGCTCATGTTAACAGCAACGAATACTTGCAGGAGAGCAGGCAAGGCTGATTTGTCCTATGACCATTGGATTAGTCACATCCTTTGAGTGAACTTTCATCCTGTGAGTGGGCATTTTCTCCTGGCAACAGATTTGGAAAGGTGATCTTTCTGTCACCACCATAGCTACGATTGATTAGAGGTCAGTTAGAAGAAACTATCATATGGGCTCCAGGTATTTTCTGGCTTCTGATATCTTGATGTGATTGGCAGACAGGGAGATGGTCAGGAAAATGCATTTTTCTCTAGAAAGTGAATAGTTAAGGCCAGCCCTGAGAATGGGTTTCTGCAAAACAAATGACCAAAAGGTGACATTTAGCCAAACAGTACAATTTGAGATGGATAAATATGGGTTTAAAATGTTATAACCATCTCACATTGCCAGCCTTTCCTGGGACTGCAGTGGAATGGCCCAGGAGTTGGAGTATAAGTAACAAACTCACCAAGTTGCAGTCTCCTGCGCTGTGTACTCAATGTGAGGCAAAGGGTCTCCTCTGTAATGAAGAGAGGAAATAATGCATGTGTCTAAAGCAAGTTTCAAGTTCAGTTTCCAAGTATTATTTTCTTTGCCTGCACCATGAATATTTGCTGTAATGAAGATAGAAACAGCAAAATAGTACAAAATTAAGAACTTCTTTGTCTTGGTAGGCTCTAACGTGCATTTTCTCCTCTGTTCCAATGTAGGGGGGAAACAGAGGGATATGGTAAGAAAGGGAGCCATGTTCTGCTTTACAGAAGAAAAAAGAGGCCTTCAGGCTTACCTTTACCTCCCCTGAAGGCAATCTAGCAATGAAAATGTAGCATGTGCCTGGAGGGTCCATCCCTGGAGGATGTGATCAGCACAGTATCATTGCAGAGAAGAATTCATAAACTCATCAGCAAAGAGTTGCCCAGGCACACACTGTGTGACTATCTCTAACTTCTTTGATGGGTGGTGTCCTCCCCTCTTTCTCACTGTTGGTTCTTCAGTAGCTCTAAGTCAGTTAAGTGTGTGCTTTTGTGTTGTTTTGTGCTGCACTAGCTGTGATATATCATAGAATCATCGAATCATTTAGGTTGGAAAAGACCTTTAAGATCATCCAGTCCAACCATTGACCCTACTCTACCAGGTCTGTCACTAAACCATGTCTCTAAGCACCACATCTACACGACTTTTAAACACCTCTAGGGATGGTGACTCAACCACCTCCCTGGGCAGCCTGTTCCAATGTTTGATAACTCTTTCAGTGAAAATTTTTTTTCCTAATGTCCAGCCTAAACCTCCACTGGCGCAACTTGAACCTGTTTCCTCTTGTCCTATCGCTAGTTACTTGGGAGAAGAGATCAGCTCCCATCTGACTACAACCTCCTTTCAGGTGGCGGTGAGAAAGCTGTACTCAAATAGAAGTCTCTCAAGACTTGGGAGATTTCACCAGTTCTTGGACACCGTAATCCACAACCATTTCTCCCTATGCGTCTGATTGACTCTGTCAGACAGCAGCGTGATTCTGGTGAAGTTTTACACATAAAGGCAGAACCGTTTTCATTCACCTACATGGGACCTGAGAGGTTTTTAGCCAGGTAATGTACATGGCTAGAGACATTTTGTCAAACAAATAACAAAAATAGTAAATTGCTTTTCTATGTTAAAAATATGTACGTAAACATTGTTCCTTATCGTTCCTTGAAAAAGATTAACTTCAGGAGCTAGTCCTAAAAGGAGCTGCAAAATTGAAATGAAAGAGTCATATTGAGAAATCACCTCTGCTAAGACAAAATACGGCACTGGAGGAGATGTGAATGCAATCCTGAGATTTTTATCTTAAGGTATATTTGCTGTGTTGTTGGAAAAATCTGTTTCATATGGAGTGAAAGCTGCTGTGGCTGAATTCTCTTTTCTAAAAGACAGTCCCACTGATGCATTGGCAAAAGATTAAGTCTCTGGTATTTCTTGCACACAAAGATGTCTGAAAGCACATGTGAACCATTGGTCTCTCTTCAGCAGCCTTGTACTTACGCTCTGTAATTAAAGGCAAGGTCAGCAAAGAATGCCCTCCGTTTCTTATACTCCAGGTCAGCGAATCCCTGAGTTAGAAAATAATTTGAAGAACGTTTTACATTAAGAGAGATTTGTGGGCATAAATAAATTTGCTAACAGAAGCATTCAGAAAAACTAAGCCTCAAATAACTTGTTCTCTCTGAAGGAATGAATCTTGAGCTTTATGAACAGGGTAAGCCAAAATCTGCACTCAGTTACATCCATGACGTTTTGATGAAGATTTTGGGCCTGTGACCAGAAAGGAAAGTAACATGGCTTGGTGGGAAGGTTTTGGAGTTGTTCATAAACACTGCATCACACACCATTACACTTACAGTCAAATTTAAATGCAAATCACATTAAAAATGGAATTGAAATGGGGGTGTCACTTCTGCTGGAGAAGAGCTGAATCTGTGAATCATTTATTTCCTGCGCTAAGCATGAAGGTTGCAATATAGGGCTGTGATGGACTTAGAATCATAGAATCATAATCTAGGTTGGAAGGGACCTTTAAGATCATCGAGTCCAACCATCAACCTAACTTGATGGTATCAAGCCTCATTCTACCTCACCAGAGAAAGTACACTGCGCCCGCATGATACCCTGTGCTACAGGAGAAGAAGGGGTCCTCACTGACTAGAAATCATTAGAGCCACCACTGAATCCATAGAAAGTACAGGCTTTCAGCTCAATCTCCCCTTGCTCATTTATTACCATGTTATGATAAAGAAAAAATCAGTGGTAACTGTTTAAAGAGGCAGTTTACTTATTAAATACCAGAGTTTTCTTTTTGCCTTCTTGGTGTTTACTAGAAGTTGATCTTCAAGTAGGCTTCTCCAGCTATTAAATATGAATAGAGATGTGGAATCAAATTCCTTTGAATTTTACATCATTCATAATAGGAATAAAATCTGAAATCTGGCACTGTGTTACTAATATAACTCATAAAGCAGCGTTGATCAGCATCACTGTACAAATATTTAGTATTCTAAAATATTCAGAATTTACTGGAACCACTTTGCATACTACAAGCCAAATTTCTCCCTTAGGTTTATTCACATAATTTTCAGTGTAGCAATAATACCAGTAATACTGCAGTTAATGAGTATTGTGTGCGTGAATCTGAGGAAAGAACTGGATCCCGAGAGCGTGTTTATTTTTGCCATGTGTTACGGGTAATATGTTCATTCAGATGCCACACTTGCTTGTCAGTAGCTGTAACAAGTCCATGCAAAACACGTGGAAAAGCCATTGGGTCAGACGAGCGTTGATGCTGTGACCTCTCAGCTTTGTCCCAGCTGTTCCCGGGGCTCTGTACCCACCCTCTGAGCAGCAGGAGCCTCCCTGCAGCCTGTGTCAGGGTGTCCCAGAGACCAGTGTCACAGTGTCATCCATTTGCTTTTCCAGCCATTAAAGAGAGAGTAAAAAACAAAGTGAAGCTGTTGAGATGGACAGCCCAAAGTGCCTATTTGGTAGTAAGTGTATATGCAAAACTTCTGCTGAGCTACTTGTACCTCAGCATATTTTGTACTCTCCTCCAACCTGTCCATTTCTGAGCTATGCTCAGCAGCACAGTAAGTGAGACTGCGTTGTGCTGCCTCCTGGCACAGCCAAATGATTTTCAGTGCCTGAGCTAACTTGTTTCAAGCTAGTTTAGATATTTCTACGTTGCATTGCATTCTGTAGTGTAGATTTATCCCCGCTCAATACTTTGGTAACTGCACCACTGGTGCTTTCTCTGATCCTGTTTAGTGCTCACAACCTCCTATTTGGCAAAGTAGGAGGGGAACTTAGTCCAGTTCTAAAAATTTCCAACCTGCGTTAATTTATCTCATGAGAAATAGCCTCAGAGCTAGCTCAGGAAAATGACAAATACTTGGCTTGTTTCTATCAGAAAGATGTGAGGAAGAATGAAAGATGTCCTGGTAAGGAGAATATGAAGCTGTCCTAGAGCATTATAGCTTAATAAGTGGTTCTCAAAAATAGAAGATAGACTTGGAAAGAGTTTTTGTACCACACAGAACTGTATATAGCCAACATTAACATTATGTAGGTTAATAAAAGGGTCTAAATAAAATTCAGATATTTAGAGAAGGGAATGACAAAATCTTGTAGATTCTGTTAACACCCATCTAAATCTTCCTTGTATTTTTCAGTGCAAACTTTGTGCTTTTTTTTCCTTTTCATGCATCACTTCTATGTGATGTTTGGCAGAACACTTCACAACAATTCTGCGACCTACCTGGTCAATCAGCAAATGGCCCTTTGGAGTCCCTTATTTGTCTGTACCTAATTCACATCTCATCTGTACTAAAGTTGGAAAACTTTGATGAGAAACGAGTGTGTGTTTGTTTGTTTATTTGTTTGTTCCCATTATTTTGCCTAACTATTATCGTCACTAGAGCAGGACTATACAGTGCATTTTTCCTCTTCCTTCTCTAGAGTTTCTGCTTATGGCAAGGCTAAGAGTACACACACAAAACTGTTATGAGAAAAGCCCTTTTTGCAGGCCACTCATAACCAAGACCTGCTGCCTGAATCTAAGGGAAAACTCATCACAATAATTCTAACAATATTTTGCAGAGTAGTATCAGTAAATACTGCTAAAATCCTTGCTCCAAGGACCTTGTGAAAAGTCAGATGTAAATTAGGATTGTAATCTTTCCAACTTGCTTCCTATTTAAACTTTAGATGCTTACCTCAACTGAAATCACTAGATCTTTTGAGCTTCCCCAGTCACATTTAAATCTCAGTTCAGATATTATATCCATGAATCAGTGCTGCCATGTATTTATCTTATTTTCTGTCTGGACAATTTTTGCAAGTTTAAGCATAATACTCCCCTCTGCCGGATCTGAGGATCTGATATTTATTAGTTACTAGCTCTTTGCCACTTGTCCTCATTACCTTCCTCTGTACATCTGCACTTGAATGAGATTCCTGGCATAGGTGAAATTGAAAATGTATATGTGGGACATCTGAAAGGTCAAAATATAGTAAATGCAAAAAGCAGAAGGCTGGGAAACTTGACTTTTATGTGGACCAGCTAGTACAAAGTGGGCATACTTCAAATATATCAGGGGTGAAGTAATAAACAAGATATTTTTTAAACTAAACAATGAAATGTAAACTCATGCTACAGAATATGTTCAACAGAAATTCCTTCAGCATGAGTCTGATGTTAATCATACGTACCTTGCTGAATCAGGACCCATAAGTTTTTCTCATTATTAAGTTACTCATTCTATACTCCCTAATGGCACTGAAGATCAGCCTTTATCTGATCCTTCATTTTTTCTGTCCTTTCATGAGTATTTCTTTACTCCTGAAATTTTCCTGCAAAAATTTCCCTACAGAGAGTTTATTTTTAAAAAATGGAATAACAGTAACATTAAACTTACAGGGTGACCATGGTCCAAACTGGGATCATACTTAGTGATCAGATGGTGACACTTGTCCAGATCTTGGATTTTTCTGGGGAACCAGGGCACTGGAGAGAAAGCAGCAAGAGTTAAATGAGATAGGATCAAATAATTTTTAAAAGACACAGAAAACAAAGGTTGTGCTGAAGATTACAGGCTTTCTTTTCATTGGTATCTAAGAATACTCATATCTATGTGTCACCGTATGTCAGTAGTTGACTTCATTTGCTGACTAAACTGGCAGACTGGATAAAAAAGATCTGAAACTAACTTGCAATGATAATCTCTCAGTTTTAATTAGTAGAAACAATTTTTAAAGGCAAAAATGTTTCCTCTTAGGCCAAATGAGATATTTTGTTTGGCACAGCACAATACATGTTCCAGTATTTAAAGGGTGGCTACAAAGAAGATGGACACTCTCTTTTTGCAAGGAGTCACATGGAAAAGACGAGGGGTAATGGGTACAAGTTACTCCTCAGGAGATTCTGATTGGACATAGGAGGAAAATTCTTGACAATGAAAACAATCAGCCACTGGAATACTCTCCCCAGGGAAGTGGTGGATTCTTCAACCTTGGACACTTTTAAGACTCAGCTGGAGAGGGTGCTGGCCCATCTTGGCTAGACTGTGCTTTTGCCGAGAAAGGTTGGATCAGATGATCCTTGAGGTCCCTTCCAACCTGGTATTCTATGATTCTGTGATTCTATGAAATTTATTTCTACATTTTGGATTTTTAAAAAATATTTTGATCTTGTTTAAAGCGTAGTCTTAGATTTTCATACCTTTAAAAGTTAAAACAACATTTTAAAAGGAAAACATGGAATGTCTAGTAACAAAACAAACCAAGAAGTATCTTGACTTCAAGTTTTTTCCTTCTGGTTTGTTTTTATTTTTTTCAGCAAAATTGTTCTAGCATTAGCTGAATTTCCAAACAGTTTCCTTCCCCTGAAGTGAGTACCTTTTTCTGGTGACTAAAATAAAATGTTCCTGTTTTAATTTAAGTGCCAGCATTTATAACCAATGAATTAAAAAACAATTGAAAAAAAGACAAAGTTAATACTGCTTTCTGAGGTCAGACTGATACTGTGGTCAGACTTAGTGTGTTATAGCTCAGAAAAGGTCTGTTTGGGGTCACCTTAATCTCATAATTAACAAGAGAAGACCAGACACCTCTGTACTGAATGACAAATTTAGCTTTAGCCCTATTATATCCAGGCACAGCCATTTCACAAAAGTACAAGGCTACAAATACACATAGATGTCAGGAAATGGACAGTTATGGCCAATTCTGTGACAAAAAGGAAGAAATACTAGTCTGACAGATGTCTTACGTCCACCCAGAAATTTTTGCTGAGCCTTTGCCTTTGTCCATGCCAATGGTTCTGCACGCAAGATGCCTGTCCTGCCATCCATGGCGATATCTCCTCAAAAATTGTACCTAACCATAAGTTCTCCAGTGTATGTCCCCATACACATCTTGCCTATCCCTTACTGAGTCCCGGGAGAGGGCAGACAGGCTAAAGGAGAGGGGAGGAAGGACTACAGCAGAACCCTTGGCCTGATCACAGAAATGGATGCAGACAATAAAACAGGGATAGTGCTGGCAGGTGCCAGTTTGGCTGCGTCTGTCTCTGCTTCATGGAAGCAGAGATAACCACTGCTTTTCTCAACTGAGTACCAAATTAATTTGGGTTAAAGCCACTATGGGCAGGGCATTGTCTCATCTCCGTCCTTCAGCAAACTGCCTGGGAAGGCCTGTCTGGCTCATCCAAAAACTCTGAAGAAAAAAGTAAGAAGTCCGTGTGGGAACAAAATAGATTGATGCAGGAGCTAGAGCCTTGGGTGGCAGGGGTAGCCAGAATGTACATACTTGCATCTTTGCTGACCGGTAAGCATGTTTATTCAACTTAGATACCTCCTAGTTAAGAATATGCTCTCACAGGCATCTGCAAACCCCTCTAGAAAGTGAAGCTGCAGCTAGCCTCTTTCAATAAGGTATACCAGTAAAATGGGCCACTAGCCAACCTTAGACCTAGGGGTTAGCTGAGCTGAAAGTCCTCTGACACTTTAGCACCCCCGAATTCACCTCAGTAGGACCAAAAGAGCCTTAAGGTTCTTTCAACAGCTTTAAGGCCAAAACCTCCAAACCTCCAGTTCTTGCAGGTGCCCACACCTAAGGTGTCTCTGTGAGCTACAAATACCAACTCCCTGACCCTTTCACCATGAAATCAAATGAACTGCTTAGAGCACTACTGAATTCTGGGGTCTCAAGCACCCAGAAAAGACTCTCTACAAACTAAAGAGTGCTGTGTGTAAGTCTGAGCTAACTTAGAAACAGAAAGACTCTGGCCATTTGCATGCCAACTGTATCAACTCTAGCGTCATTACATCCAAAATAAGCCTGATTACTTTTATGGTTGCTGGTCAAAACCATAGGAAAAAGGAAAATGTGAAGAAAATTACTTCCCTAATATTCCTCTGCTTTAATCATAAACACATCCTCCTTTAACAGTCCCTTGATTTTATTGTAAATCCCAGTCTCAGCACACCTGAAACTAACTGCTACTTCCGAGCACAAACCTCCCAACTCCCAAGGAAATCCTGAAGACATGTTTCTTCAGCTCCAAAACACTCTTTGGCTCTCCAGTTTCCCTGACAACAGTGATGATACCCTTTTGATATCCCCACAGCCCCTGATAACAGCTTGGCATGGGCAGCCTCTCATCAGTAGCCTGAAGGTGAATTTCAAGCAACACCCAAAGGCATCGAAACAGGACTGCATTAGCTAAAAGGGCCCTGGGGACTTCTGCCTAACCTTGTCAAGGGTGGGAAAACCTCATGGCAATTCTGTATTCAGAGAACTCAACCTGTAAGCTGGACCCTTAGACTTCTCATCTATCAGGGGAACCCTTAGGATTGTATTAAAGGTCTCTAACAGCTTGTTATACTCACCGATCCCCTGCCTGCCTGTAAACAAGAAAAATACTGGTCTACCTCTGGCAAACTCACTTCCCATGCTGATGACTGATAGGGATGGTGACTCAAATACATCACAGGCAGTCGACTGGCCACTTGCAGCACTTTGCCAGGTGAAATACTGTTCCTAAAGTTCCACCTTTGAAGCTGCATAACCTCCAAACAAGCTTTTTAGGTGCCTGAGAAAATGTCTGATGCTCTGTTACTCCAGATTTGGCTGCGGGTCTGTGCTCTACAAGCAGCTCATCTCCTGGTTCTCCCAGCCTGCCCAGTCCCTGCAGACTTTCTGCTGACCTTCTCTCCCTCTTGCACTCTCGAAGCTTCTTACAGCATGTTGCATTTAGTTCTTTACAGTGAAGTAGCAATCTACCTCCAGACAGTCCTACTGGACCCAGCTGGCAGTAGCCAGGATACCGTAAACAGACAGCTACTGCTTCTTTTAACCAAAGCAACGCAGTACACTACAAGCAAATGAAACATTCAGACCCTCTGCCATATCACTGCATTCCCATCAAGTGTCTGTGTTCACTCTGCAGAGCTTCAGAGAAGTCAGTTCTCTGAACAGATCTCAGCCCGCAGCCTTCCTGTCACTGAGGAGTTTACAGTTTCTCCTCAACTTCTTGCTTTGCTGCTCTGTCCTTCTCATCTCCTCTTTTGCTGGAACACTTTTCTCACCTCAGTTCTACTGGCTGTGATGAAGTGCCTCCCTTTCCACACTAACGGGAACGGTCCCAATTCAGAGAAAACAGTCATGCAGTGAAGAAAAACGAATGCACGCTCACCTGTTTTCCAGACTAGTTAAATTACTACTATGAAGCCAATGCTAAAAATACTTCCTCCAGAAAGAGACAAAACAGCACTAACAGGTGCATACATTTCTTACCTTTGTCTTCTCTGCTAGTTTTCACATCCTCTGCTACTCTCTTTAGGGAGGTGATAAGGATACTAACATCAGCGCTGTGAACTTCGCACTCAACAAAAATGTCAAGATTGTCAGCAGAGTTCCTGGGCTTTTTGGCTCGTCTGGTTTCAAAGTGGTGGATCTGAGTTTCAACCATCTGCAAGAGCCAGATGTTCATATGATGAAGCTTCTCCAAAGACTGAAAATCCAGGTAAGTCTAGATACACTTCTACAATGTCTTTAAAAGGTGACTAAAAGAGGTCTTAACATGACACGTAGTAATGCCTGGTTTAGAAGGAGCTAAAATACAGGCAGAGCTAAAGATTAAATACTGTAGAATTAGGTAGAGATAGATGGAGATGAAAGATAGGATACTGTTGACTGTAGCATTCCATCTGTGCAGAAATAACAAATGACTGGCTGGGTAACTCTTAAGACCCTAGCAGAATGAAAGCAGATCTATTGCTGTATAATAACACCGTAATCATTAAATAATTGGGAATGATTAAAAATAAGTAACAAATACAATAGTTTCCTTTTGAGTTATTCATTTTCACAGATGAGAGGGAGCACCTGGTAGGGATACTCCAAGTGCCCAGAATCTATAATGCCTGTATGGTTTACAGCTCTTGTATTCTCTACATCTCCTGCCAAATATGCAGAGAAAATTCATTGGCTCCTAACATCCCCACAATCTGAATACTTGAAATGCTGGCCTGTTGTTTCGGCATGGCTGGCCACTACCACTGCTAGAAAGAAACAATAGATTGGTATCTGCTCTGAACAGCCCTTACATAAAAGGACAATTCTTTTAAATGACTGTGTCCAGCTGCTCCCTCGCTCCAGAGCACTCTCTTTCTTCACCTGGAGAGCCCAGCCAACCTCTCTGAGCAGCTGTAGCAAAACAGGGACAACAAGAAAGGTGGAAGGCAGCTGGAGGCATAAGTCAGGCAGGGAGCAGAAGGGTGAGAGAAGGGGAGATGCAGAGTGGGAGAGGTGAAGGCAATAGGGACAGAAGAGAAGGCTCAGTGGAAGCAAGGGAATGGTGAGGTCTGTACCTCAAAGACTTTGGCTGCCCTAGAGAGTTCAGTCTTCCTCACGTTGCAGAGGGTGAGGGTCAGGACGATAGTGGCTCTGTCATCCTCCCTGTTGGAGTCCAGGCTGCCTTGCCTGTTCAAGGACTCTATGTCATGCATCTCCTTCTCCTTGCTGGCCTCTTCCTTTTGGCCTGAGATCCCCACCAAGTCAGTCTTCATTGGGAGACAGTGGCACAGATTGCAATTGCCAGAAGGTGAGTGGAAACTGCCTGAGAATATGAGAGCTTCTCCCAGAGCAATGGCCAGGGGATGTGGTGGGACTGGAGATGCAAGGTGTCTAAGTGGGTGGTGAGATCAGAGCTGAGAGACAGCAGCAAAACAGGCTGGTTGCTACTGTATTAGGTGTAGGGACATTTATGTTGGCCATGCCAGACACATCAAGGGAAACCGCCTGCGTAGGATATGCGCAAGAGCCCAAGATAACCCTCCTCTTTTGGGTAACTTCAAAGCGCTGCCCTCCTGCTCTGTTTGAAGGTGTCTGCAAGCTGTTCACCCCTGGAGATGGGCTCCTTTGTGGAGAGGCAATTAGCCTGAGCCCCATTTACATCACCCAGTGTGGATTGCCCTGCGTAATGTCTGAGATTGCCCTTTCTCTCTACCCTCTCTTATCTCACTGGGGCCCCCTCTGCATTGACCATGCCCCAGGGGAACCAAAGGGGCTCTTCCCCCAACCAGTAGCTCAATCCAAGTGGTGTCCCCTCTGCAGAGACATAATTGTAGGAGTGCCGGAGAGACCTGAGCCAGAGTCAAAGTTCATTGCCTGCTTCTGAGCTTTTCCTACCCACAGGACCTGACCTGCCCTACAGGAGCTGAGTGCTGCCTCCAGGCTAAGTTCCTCTGTTGGAATTTGTTTCTCTCATGATTTTAGCTCCAGTGAAATAGACTCTCAAAAAGTCCAGGGTCACATCATTCTCAGAGCTGTCAGGGCAAGCTCAGAGAATTCAGCTCTGCTCCTGCCAGGGCATGGCATCCTTTGACATCCATACACATGTTTCTAGGTACGAGCACCTCTATCTTCATACCCCAAGTTACAGTGTGCTGGAACCCCTGTGAAAGTCATCTTGCAGGTCCACAGGAAAGGTCACCTCTCTGTCCTTCCTTTGCAGGTGGAGCCATTTCTGATGTGCCCCTTAGCTGATCCTGGCTGGGTCACACAGCCCGGTGATGTGTTGCTCTTGCCTTCTCCCTGCCCAGGGAAGATAAAGACAGTGCAACCAAATTTTGTTCTCCAGAAACCATGACAGCGCCGTGTTTTCCCTTGGTCCGAGACAGAGCACTGGGAAGGTCTCAACTTCCCCCTCCATTGCCTGGCTGAGACAGCCAAACCCAAGGTGAATTTTGGAGCACCATGCCCCGGAGGTGGGTTTCAGCATCCTCAGGAACATCGACCAGCCCAGACCTCGGGCACTGCGGGCTTTACAGGGCACGGTGAGTGGCAGCCCGGGAAGAGGCGTCCCCCGGCCGTGCCCAGCCCGGGCCCGCGCACAGGGCGCCGCGGGGCCCGGCACCGCCCGCGGGCAGGGCAGGGCAAGCCGCTGTCCGCGGTGCTGAACCCGGCCTGGCTCCCGGCTGCGGCACCCTCCGCTCCGCCGGCTGCCCCGGCCCCCGCCCCGGCCCCGGCCCAGCTCATGTCCCAGGGGGCTCCGGGAGGGCAAGGGAGCACTTCAGAGGCGGCAGAATTGCAGCTGCAGGCTGAAATGGCGGGGAGGGGGAAGAAGAGAGCTTTAAGGGAGGAAACAGGCTCTTGCCACTCCCACGTTCTCCCCAGCAGTGGTGGCAAGGCTGGGCACAGGAGAAACAGCTGAGCTGAGCATGAATATCCGAGTCCAGACTGGGCCTTTCCCATGAAGGGTGGGTGTATGCATCCCTACATCCAGCCCACAGGCATAGCACAAATGACAAATGGCACAATGTCTCGTGCTCCAGCTACACGCGGACATGTAAGTGAAAGCCCTAGGGCTTGAGATGCATGTTTAAGGCACCGGTTACAAAAACTGGCAGAGCAGGGCCATCAGGCTGCTATGGCTGTCTTTATGCTCTAGTGCCAAAGTCCCACCTCTACGTGTTTGTACAGCACTAACCACGATGGTCCTGTATATGAATTGAGGTTTCTCTATAGAACTAGTCTGGACTTATCAGCCAGTGTGATAGTTGAAGCAGTATAGGCAGAGTTTATACCACAACTTTGCAGACCATTGCAGAACCAGAACAGACAGGCCTGACTCTCCAGGTGGTGAAATGTCCTTCCCCAGCCAGTGGACACTGCAATACCACCTTGAATCCATGCTTGGGGCAGGCCCAGGAAGGCCTCACCCATGACATAAGTCAGCTCTGCTGAGACATTCCAGAGTCCTGCTTTAAGCTCTTTTGAGGACTTCTAGGAGTGCAGGAGGAGAGTCCTCAGGCTGAGTGCTGCAGTTTAAAGGGCTATGCAAGGACTGGACCACAGTGCATCATCCTTTCCTGTGGGGACAGGCAGCTTCTTCCTGCAGGAGGGGAGGATCTCCCACCCCAAGAATAGGCTCACCTGCTCTTATGCAGTCCCTGGGGTGGGTGCTTTACAAGGCCATGGCTGTTCACCACAAAGAACCTGCCCATTTTTGATCTGTTCCCACTGCTAATATCTCCACCCTGTATGTGCATAGTACTATTCATTTGAGATGGATGCAGCATTAGTATTTCTGTTTATTTAGGTTCATTTAAATGGTTACAGTTGAACATTTAAAAAGTCTTTTCTGCCAACTGCCAGCATGGTTTGAAGCAGCAAAGAGACAGGCTTTAAAAGAATGCACTCCTGTGGAGTCCTCTTGTGCTTAATCCTTCTTGCAACAACAATTTCCCCAAATTCTTTGGGGAAAAAAGCATCCCTACTCCAAGGCTACTTCCATATCTAGGCATCTTAAGACACCCAGAGGAGACCACCTCCCTGTGTAACCTGTGCTGACAACTCCTCCCTCCATCACCATCACTGACCTTGGCCAAGGTCACTGCAAAGGAAAAGGGCCTCATGAAAGGTCACCTGAAACAGAGCTGAAGATTGAGACATCAAAAATGTGATCATAGTGGGGTAGAAGAGAGGAAGGTTTCTTAAAAGAATGGCTTGGGATAGGTTAGTCAGAGTAGCATACAAAGATGTAGAGTATGCAAAGATAGAGCAATCGAGGCTTTGCTGTACATTTCTAGGTAATTACACACATCAAGAGATTTATTTTTTTTTAATATCAGTTTCACTTTGAAGCTTCATGATCTTGTCTGGATGAGTGATACTCAACCAGCACAACACAGCCTTTCTTAAGTTGGAAGCCACCTCAAATGGGTGTTCCTCCCTGCCCAGCTATTTAATTCTGATCAACCTGTGTGGTCACTAAAAAAAAGGAGTTACACTGGCCAGATAATGCAAAAAGCATTTTGCTACACAACTCTAATATTCATTAACATGGAAATAAGAAGTCACCCATTAAAAAGTACTATTTAAAATGCAACTTATTTGTACTATTTAAAGCACATATGCACAAGCTAATTTAATCTGCAAGAAAATCTACTTTCAGTATATTACCTCTGCTTTTAAAATGCTGAACATTTAACTTTTTCTCATCTCTCAGTCTTGCTGAACAACTATGTTATTCTGCTTTCGCTGGAGTTATTGCTTATTTAAACCTGCATTAAGGGACACAGAAACAGACTTGTGGCATCAACTTTCTTTAACCATTCCGCTGGCACATAAAAAGACAACCACGAATCCTGGGTTCTCAGTATCATTATAGATTTACTGCTGCTGTCACTCATAACAATAGCCAGAAGTAGAGGAGCTTGGAAAGCTGTCTGAGGATTAGTTTGAAAGACTTCACCCTGGAATGAAGTTGTCTCTTTGTGGTACACAGTTACCTTATGGGTGCTATTATATTAAGAGAGAAAAATACGGGCTACTTTCACACTGAAAATACATGCCAAGCAGGACTGAAAGATCTACACAGACATTGTCATGAGAAAAAAAGGAAGAAAAAAGATACAGAGATTAAAAAGCTTACTTCAAAGCATCAAAATGATACCATTTTGCATAAGTATATGTCTATTGAAAGGGTTCCAGCTGGTATCCTTAGATTAATGTTATTACCCACCATAAATATAATGGAAACAGCTGTACTTTCTATTTTCCTAAAGGATGATGCTTACATTAAAACTCCATTGATTTTCAGACTAGAAATACATGAGTAGTACAATAATAGGTATGAGATCTGTGGACTTTCAAATCCC
Source organism: Burhinus bistriatus (assembly GCA_013397275.1). Classification (NCBI taxonomy): domain Eukaryota; kingdom Metazoa; phylum Chordata; class Aves; order Charadriiformes; family Burhinidae; genus Burhinus; species Burhinus bistriatus. Next base: position 81,094 of record VYXH01006858.1, on the reverse strand, counting down.
TTTCCATCTTTGGATCTTCTAACAGAAATGTGACTCCTGAATCATCTTTGTATCATGATGCAGAATTGTTTCAAGCTGGAAATACTGTTCTGCTTTGCTTTGCTCCATTCAATTTTGATGTACCAGTGCTGATCTCCTTCCTCCTTCAACTAGGGAGCTACAGGGAGGCATTATATAACGTGGACCAGTCCAAGAGGTCATTTAGCTGCTTTGAGTGAAAGTTATTGGATAAAATTCAGAAATAGATTTCTGAACAGCAAAGCTTTCCTCTCTCCATGGCTCAGCCATTGGGTTAAGCTGGAATCACCCCTGCTTCCATTTGCTGCCTCAGTCAAGCTATACTCCAGGAAGAATAAAACTGCTTTAACCAAAAAAGGGAGATTAAAGCTCAAGTGGAAGAAGGAAGGAGACTCCAAAAAGTATCATGACTTAGGAGCTGTCTTGAAAGATACCATGTTTGGGTTTAAATACACAGCTAACTCAGTTCTTCCAAAGCTTTGGTGGGGACTCTAGCCACAGATACAGTGAGTTAGGAGCTGGAAGGCTCTGATGTCTTCAGCTGCATTGTAAGAGCCACTTCTCCGCCATTTCCAAAGTGTTGGTATCCATCTTCTGGATTGTGAGTTCAGAAAAATAGGAGACACCTTGTGGCAGTGCTAAATAAAGCACTCTCAGAGAAGGACACACAGAACACAAGGTAGCCTTCACATGTCAGCCTTCCACAGTGAGTAGCTGAGTATGTCTATTAAGGGAGGTCTTCCCTTTCTGTATGCTGGCTGGCCCTGGATCAGCTCTGAATCCATGATGTTACACAACATTACAGCCAGAATAGCTCTGATACTGGTCTAATAAAGGCTTGATGCCTTGTTAGAACATCTGCATGGTTTCTTGCTTGCACAAAGTATTGGCAAACTGACCTCCCATCCAACTGCAAAAAGGCACACGTAGTTGCCTTCAGATAACTCTCCTCTGAAGGGGCTTTTTTGTGGGTACTGTATTGAGGCATGGACTCCATGCCCTGAATAGGCAGCCTCAGAGTCTTTGCTCTGCAAACCAACAACACATCACAGCATACAACATTCCTGACCTGCACAAACCTTTTTGGGATTCGTGCTTATGCAAATACAGTATATTTATTCGTGGTGACAAATCTTTGTTAATGAGGCTGTCTTTTCCACGAGCTTCTATGCTTTGGATCAATGGCAACACCACATTTTTAGGAAAAAAAAAGTAAAATTCAGGATAGAGGTGCTTGTGTGCAAAAGCAGAGGTACAGAGGGTCAAGCAGTATATGTATACTCTCCAAAAGGCGTAGAGTTTGGGACTCCATTGGAACTTCACACAAATGTGAGGGACCGAGGGAAGAATGTGGAAGAAAGCAAGGTGGATTAGCCTGTTAGTCATTGCCATCCTGTCCCTGGGCCCAGAGTGGAAATGCAGCCTCACAGCTGCAGCAGACTATAACTCTGCAAGGTGGATATCTTCTTCTGCTTTGGCACAAGAGATGTGGAGCCTTTCCCCAGATTCCCAGACCTAAGGGCATTTTTATGCATTAATGAGAAAAAATGGATTAGTGTCTAAAGGCCAGAAGAGTCAATGGTCACCTTCAGGTGTCTCTTTCTCTGCTAATCTATAGTAATTAACATATATAACATAAGCATTCATGCAGTACACAGGAAGATAACAGACTGAGGCTAGATGAATACTGGCATTTGCACACGGCAGCTTCTAATTAGTAGCCAGTGATTAGCAAGTTACAGCGAATCTTCATTTTATCTTCTGGAGGGCATTGCAAAGGATCCCCATCTCACCTGCAAAGAAAACAATCAGAGCAGTTAATCCTACAGCTAGCCCACTTCTAACAGTATATGTTTACCCTTTATACCCATTCCCTGAAAGAATAAGGTGAACAAAATTAGTGCTGGATTGGACACATTTATTAGTGTCTTACTGGAGTAAGGTCTGCAGAGTCAGCCCTTTGCCTTCACCAGCCATACAAGAACGGCTCCCAGGAACAGGGGTGCTGGGTCTCAGCAGGCTAGCCAATGATAGGGGGGAAATGTATCAGGAAAAAGGCTAGAATGGCAAAAGCAAATGTGATTAAAGCCAAGCTGTTCCTTTTCTTCCTTACTGAGGACAGCTAGAGCCACACATCAGAATGCACCACAAGGCCCTCTGGCCTTTCCTAGCACCTCCACTAAAACTGGGTATTTCAGGTGTAACAAACTGCAGTCAAATGGAAAAGCTATTCTGAAGCTTGGCTAGAATTAGGAAGCAATTTTTGCACCAGAAAGGAGATGTGTACTCCTTGATCTTACTCAGGCTCAGAACATTAAATGCAACCAGAAGAAATCTGTTTTGTGGTTGCTATTTCTGATCCAAGTTTTGAGGAATTCAAGGTAACAAGTCTGTAGTTCCTTACTATTGATAGTGTCGGCTAAGTTCTTCAGCTGCTTTGCATTGTCCAGGACTTCAATTCTTTGGGTGTAGGGATTGTACCGAACAGAGAAAGGACGAGGGATCGTTTGAGCAAATTTCCTGAGGCAAAAATACAAAAACACATGCAAACTTGAAAAGCTCCTTTTTTTCAGTAACTCACTCTTTTCTTCTTGTGTGCATTTGTTGATGAGGGGAATAAGAAAATCTGCAAGAGGAAATAACTGAAATTCCTGTCGAGTGATCTGAGACATACAGCATTCTGTAACACGTTTGAATCTGGATTTATCCTTACTACCTTTGTTTTTTTCCAAGCAGGAATAATTATGCTATTGGCATGGCAACACTGCTCCTGGTATAGGCCAACTATGTAGTTGTCGAGATTTGCCAAACTTGAAAACCTCATTTTCCTTTCTGTAATGTGAAATACAGGAATCCTGATCCAAATCTGCAATTTCTGGGAAAGTAAGGTCAAGTACCTATGCCACCCTAGCATAACAAGAAGCAAGCAAAGTGCTAACTTCTGGCATGGTTGGTAGTGGCTTCCAGGTCATTGCGAAGATAGGAGGTAGTCAATGAAGTGAAGCAACATTCTTGCCCCCCCTTATTTGCAGCCTTCGCTGCTGCAAAATAGTTAATTCCATGGCAGAAACATTAAGGTTTTGGTATCTTGGGAAAACATTAATTTGCATAACCACAGAACTGTGGAAAGGAGGACTCTGAATGGGATGAGATGGTCAGAGCTATTGTTCCAGGCTCCTTGTAGACCCCAGCAGGATACTGGCTTATATATCTGCTTTGGATTACTGAAGTTATTTGCTGAAAGAGGAAGGAAAGCACGCATGAGTTGATTATGGAGCCCTAGTATACAGACTGTGACTCAGCATGGTAAATCCTGTATGCCCAGAATGGTAGAATATGCTGGATGCCACCTCCACATTGCTCCTTCAGTTTAGTCCTAATTATTATCTGCTAAGGCCATTGTCTCAAATAGAGTTCAGTGTAAGCAGGCCGCAAGGTGTGACAGTGGAAAAAATTATGTTGGCTAGCACAAAAGTGTTTAGTGGCATCAGTCCATTTTTTGTAAGGGGAGAGATCCACATTAGAAGACAGTCTTCCTAAATCTCAGCTGAAGGTAAGATCCTAATTAGAAGATGAATGCCTTAAGCTGAAATATTTTAGGTCATCCTCAGAATAATTTTTCGGGGAGGTTTTCTACTACACACAAACACACATGTTCAGGTGCAAGCCATGAGCACGCATGCTGGACTGACCCCTAGACCTCTACTTCTATTTAACCACTTTTCCAGTTTGGTCATTGAAACAAATAGAAGAAGCTCCAAGATTGCTTTTGTAGAGTAAAGCACCATCTTCCACTTTCTCAAGGAACTTGCTTCTCAGTTAGAGAAGTATACAGAGAAGAGAGAAACTGTGTACAGGGTATTGATAGCACAAACCAGAAGACAAGGCCATCTTTCTCGGGTGTTACCCCAAAGAAAAGGGCAGAAGGAGAGGCTGCATGCTTATGATGATGGAAGAAGCAGCAGGGGAGGTAGCTATGAAGACCTTGGAGATGGCGACCCTAGGGCAGCAGCATATCTTGGGTCTCGGTATGTGTTTATCTGTGAATGGGAGAGAGAGAAAGAGAGAGAGGAGAGACTGCAGGTCTGGGACAAGTCACTGTGTGGTATCTCCAAGCGAAAAATTTGTTGAGTGTGAACCAAGGCTAACCCCCAGTGTATTGGTTAACATCCAGAAATACGGTGGTGCTTTTTTTAAAGAGAAATAGAAATATTGCTGTGAGGTGGAACCCAAGCTGAACCCCAAACACAGTCTGAGCCATTCCTGTTTCAAGAACAAGAACTGAACCTGGACCATTATTTCAAAGTCTTGTTGAACTGGAACTGAATCTGTATTTCAGCCACAGATGACTGAAAGATTTACTGTGTAGCCCTGTAGTCTTGTAAACACACTGCTGGTAACAAGCTGGAGGCTCTGTATTACGCTAACCACACATGCCTCAGGACTGGGTTTATTAGGATTGCTTGCAGTTTTGTTTAGCTGTAATAGCAATTGTCTAATGACCATGTAGCTATTACCTAATTTATTTTAGTTTTGCTTAATTCTGAATAACTGTGTGCTATAATGCCTATCGTTAATAATTTTTATACACGCAGGAATAGCAAGTAGTTACCCTGTACACAGTGAACTAAGTCTGACCCTGAAGTAATGATGCAGCATAAAGGAGTACCAGCATGGGCTGATAACAGAGGCCTTAAAGGCGCAAGCATAGGATGATGCTGGTGGTCCCTGGGCTATCAACAACTCCCCCCTGGTCAGTTATTCACAGTGAAGCAAACTTAGGAGCTGAGGAAAAAAATGGTTTAGAGGAAAAAAAAGACAAAGAAAAAAATATTTAACATAAATTTTAATGTCAGAAGTAACACAGTTTTGCAGACCAATGTAGAAAGAGTAAGATGTAAAGCATGTTAGAAAACATAAAAATGGCCCTGAGGAAACCTTGGGCTGAGCAGAAGAAAGGAAGCATTAACACCATCCACCTCCTCACAGAAGAGAGGAAGAAATTCTATTCATTAACATCACAGCCCTGCTCTGAAGACCTCAAGGTGCTGACTACTTGACAACTCCAGCCCTCACAACCAGGCTGAAACTGTTCACGTAAGACACAAAAGAAAGAGTAAGGGTAAGCATAACTTCAGAGGAAGAAGAGTAGGTACTAGAAGATTTTTTGTACAAGAACTTTTAATTCTAGTATTGTTACAGAGATTTGTTTTGCATTAATAAGCTGGCTTTGACCCTAAGTGTTGGCAAATGTGATGCCCATCTACAAGTAGGGCCAGAAGGAGGATCCGAGGAAATACAGGCATGTCAGTCTGACCTCAGTGCCAGGGAAGGTTATGGAGGAAATCATCCTGAGTGCCATCCCGCAGCATGTGCAGGACAGCCAGGTGATCAGGCCCAGTCAGCATGGGTTTATGAAAGACAGGTCCCGCTTGACTAACCCGATCTCCTTCTATGACAAGGTGACCCACTTGGTGGATGAGGGAAAGGATGTTGTTCACCTGGACTTTAGTATAGCCTTCAACACCGTTTCCCACAGCATTCTTCTGGAGAAACTGGCTGCTCATGGNCTGGCAGAAAAGGATCTGAGGGTCCTGATGGACAGCCAGCTGACTATGAGCTGGCAGTGTGCCCAGGTGGCCAAGAAGGCCAATGGCATCCTGGCTTGTATCAGGAATAGTGTAGCAAGCAGGACTAGGGAAGTGATCACTCTCCTGTACGCGGCACTGGTAAGGCCCCACCTTGAATACTGTGTTCAGTTTTGGGCCCCTCACTATGAGACAGACATTGAGGTGCTGGAGTGTGTCCAGAGAAGGGCAATGAAGCTGGTGAAGGGTCTAGAGAACAAATCTTATGAGGAGCAGCTGAGGGAACTGGGGTTGTTAAGTCTGGAGAAGAGGAGGCTGAGGGGAGACCTTGTCGCTCCCTACAATTACCTGAGAGGAGGTTGTAGCGAGGTGGGGGTCAGTCTCTTCTTCCAAGTGACAAGTGACAGGACGAGAGGAAATGGCCTCAAGTTGTGCCAGGGGAGGTTTAGATTGGATATTAGGAAAAATTTCTTCACAGAAAGGGTTGTCAAGCATTGGAACAAGCTGTCCAGGGAAGTGGTTGAGTCACCATCCCTGGAGGTACTTAAAAGATGTGCAGATGTGGCGCTTAGGGACATGGTTTAGTGGTGAACTTGGCAGTGTTAGGTTTACGGTTGGACTCGATGGTCTTATTCCAACCTAAATGATTCTATGATTTTGTCATTGCAATGGGACTAATAATAGTTGTTTGTTGCATTTTGGTTATACAGATTAAACTCTTAATTAGACTAACCACAAATTCCTTGGTTCATGTATAACGTATGTTCCCCTTATTGCCCATAACAAGATTTTGAGTGTTACAACTGTTTAGTCTCTTTAAGCATTGCCAACTTTTTCTAATGCCTCTCAAAATGTTACTTCAACCCAAGACCTGTTATGGCAATAGGATCCAATGTATTGGCAACGGACAAGAAATTGGGTCTTATATGGAATGACTGGATTACCTTAGCTTCTCTTTCGCATCTTTAAAACTTTCAGCAACGTAGTAGACAGGCTGGAACTCAGTAACAGGGTACTTCTGCACAGCAGTCTTCTCCAGGACAAGAGGCTGAATCTCAGGTTTACTTGATAAACAGTACTATGAGCAAAAGGATAAGAAATTTATTTTAGTTAAAAAAGTGCTTGAATTTGCTGTGTAAGAAAGACAGAGCTATGGAATTACACCCAGTTTCAGACAGGAAAGGGTTGCTCCTGTGGAATACAATGACAATGTCATTTACTAGGAAAGAAGCAGGTATGAGTCCCCTGTGTATGTATACACTGACACAATTATCAGAGCTCTGCAATGAATTACGGCATTTCATGCTATTTCTATGCACAAAGTATGAAGCAAAATAAGGATCTGAAGACATCCAGAAGAGAAATTTAAGCAATTATAAACATCCTCAAAATGTTCTTTTATAGAACACACCTGCAGCTCCCCAAATGAAGACAGCAGCCCTGCACCATATGCCTTGAGTGAATCGCCTTCCTTGCATAGTCCAAACTCCACTGTAAACCAATAAACCTAGCAAGAAAATGAAACAGAAACATATGATTCCTTGATCAAAAAGAGTGTGCATCTCATTGATTTGAATACATTTGGAGTTCACATTTCTATTTCAAATTTTGCCATGTGTCAAATACCAACTGTATAAATACAATAAACGTCCTCACAGACTGAAATTCTTCTCCTGGAAGGGGCACAGTGCTAGACTCAGTGGGCCTGTGAATCAGTTCAGTTCCCTGACAAACACAGTTGTGTTTTACTGGGCTTACATTTGTCAGTGGAGCAGACACAATGAAACTATAGCAATTAAATTTCATTTTGGCTGGACAACCCAACTGAAGTTTGAACCTTAGTTGATATAAGTTCGTGTTCTGTTTCACAAAAGGGCATCTAGCTGCAGCAGCAAGAGACGGAATGGGCTGTTAGTGCAATATTGAAGGAAGATGGTGCGTGGCCTAGCTTGACTTCCTGGTCTGTCATTTTTAAGGGGTATCTGCTCTGGGTCAGAAGAACTACCTCATCTATCAGAAACAGCAAAGATGGTGCATTGCTTTATCCAGGTGAGTTGGTGCTGAGGACACTAATCTCGCAGGGATATCCCTGTTTTTTTTGAAGTTTGCAATTCCGGGTCTCAGTAGTCTCAGAGACTCAGAAATTCAGGTGAGTGACACTGACTGCAGAGGACATTATTTGCGTAGCAGGGTGGAAGAGAAGGGACACTTACAGGTAGAACAGCTACTGAAGCTACCTCCTGAAATTTGCTGTGGTGATGTAGTAACATGTAATCTCTTCTTGCCCAATATGTTTGTGCTGGAGGAAATCTTGTCTGGGCTTCTGTGTTTAATCACAACTGTCACTTTGAATAAGGGGTGCCAAAGTTATTTTCCTTTAATGCAACTGTTTCAGGGTGGGGTCTTCCAATCATGGACTTCACTCTGTTCCCATTCAACTCTATGGGAGTTCTATCAGTGACTTCAGTGGCAGCAGAATTAAGACAACACAGGGTGCTTTGGAAAATTGAGCCCTCATTTATTAAATTACCGTAGCGAGTTTCTCGATGAAATCATCTGGAGCTCCCAGAGATGCCAGTCCAATTTCCTGTAACAATAAACCATTATTCTTCAAGTTGTTTATTGCAAACATTCTTCCTGTCTCGTCTTATGTAATTTCTCACATTTTAAATGTTACCATCACTTACTACCACACACAAATGTTTACAGAATATGTTCCTATCGTGCATCATCAATTTTAAACCAGAAATCTCTCCAGAAATGAACAAAAGGTCCTGCCCAAATGTCATTTACAAGGCATGATCCTTTGTGCCAAGTACAAAACCCATTGAGGTCAAATAAAATTTTCCTCTTGCTTTGGCAGGCTTTTGATTAAGTCTACAATGCATACCCAAGAGAACGATATGGTGAAAAGGAGGTAAATCAGTCACACCCCCACACCTTAAATATTTCTCTTTGTTTTGCTGGGTGCTGATTGCAGGAGTTTTCCTGGAGCCTTGAATGAGTTCTTTTTTCTGAACGGCAGGGCATGATTTGAAAGAGCTTATTCATACCTTAGGAGCTAATGGAGACTTTCCTGGTAGGCATGCAATAGCTGTATTCAGAAGACAGCCACACAAGACTGTATGTAACAAGATACCTTTATTGGTTTGCTCCAGTGAGGACTGCACAGTGCAAAATCAGAGCCCCACACACACCTACACCAAGAGCATGGGAGCAGCCATCACCATGTCAAATCCTAATAAGCCAAGGTGCAGTAGGGCTTATCTTGAAGGAAACCTCAGTTCTGCGAAAGGGTAGAGCCTGAGGGAAATACTTGAATGCTTACTAGCTACATCAAGTCAACTTTTGTCTTGTGAGCAAGG